>JBBPKW010000947.1:0-10329 GCA_038089475.1 Boletus aff. vermiculosoides | reverse complement strand
GACGGTATATAGAGGAATTGAGACACCAACTTGCAGACATACTGTGAACATGAACACTGTTGCAGAAGTAACAAGGGTGGGAGCAGAGAGGTATGAACTTGCAGACTTGTGCATGACATGTGATACCAAGAATGTTAACCTAACTGCCACATTGACCCAAGCAAATAGGATAGTAACAAATATACTCACCTAAGCATTATTTCCAGCCTTCTTCTGGCCACTCCTGCACTTGGAGGGACCCCCTTCAGAGTTCTGTCCATTTACCTTTTGCTTTCCCTTCGATGCCGATGACTTGTGCCTTCCTGATTCTTCATCAGGCTCAATTTCGGATAGCTCACTGGGGGGATCAAGAGTAGTAGTATCAACAGGAGCAATAGTCACTGGGACCTGAGCATGAGGAGCTGAAATGCTCAGAAATGAAGACTCCTGTAGAGACTCTAGTTGAGAAGGAAGTTGATGCTTCAATGTGTCGACCATCTCAGTAACTCTGGGCGAAGCAACATGGGGAGACTCTAGTTGAGAAGGAGGTTGCTGCTCCAACATGTTGATGACCTCAGGAACTCTTGGCAAGAATGGCAAGGTTTCTGCAAGTGTATCATTAGTGACAACAAAGGATGACTTGATGGTGTTGGCAGCATGCATGGCTGCCTGTGCTCGCATACAGTTGAGGAGCTCTCCTTTTTTTGTAGATGCAGGTGTGGAGCCATCACCTGTGGGCTTCAGGTCACCACCCCAACCTTCTTTGTCCTTGAAGAAGAGCCTGGTACAATATTGGTTAATACAGCTGTCATAGATAGAAAGGCACACACATGTTAAAATGTTTTAAGAGCCCCTTCTTCCATTCAATGTCTTCGCATTCATCAATGAGATCCATTATGACATAGTAAAACTTGCAGTAGTTGAAGTGGCCATCCTTCTCTGACCAATGCAACTGTGAGCTGATTCTGAAGCGAGCCTGTAAGATGAACGTTAACATAGTATGAGGTCAGTATTAATAGGACTTACTGTTGGAACTATCTGCGTCCTCACTGAGGAATATGTTGGGGTACAACAGCAGTAGTGAAGAACTGTGGTTGAGTAGGAGCTACTCACTTAACCTGTAAGGAGGTGGTAGTGACAAGGAAACCCAAATGACTCTTCTAGAGTCAAGATAACTCAATAGTCTCTATAAATATAGGACTAGAGTGATGTCAAGGTTGACCATAGTGATGAGCGTGAGGATGATAGTCCCAAGCCACTCAAGTCTTGTAGTCCAGAGGATAAGGACTGAGAACAAGGCAACTCTCTATCCTGATAAGGATAGGAAAGATATAATATAGTGCTATTGGCACCTCTGTACAAAATACAGGTAACAGCTCATAAGAGCCACTAGAGTCATTATAGTCCTTGTTATTATAATAAGGGAATAAGTCCCTGTATATATAGAGGAAAGATATAAAGTTAAGTAGGAGATTGAATGTATGTGAGATCTCCTTATGGTAAAGCCCTAAGACCTATAGATAAGAGGTCTAAACACTATAGGTTAGACTATAATGGAATAGGCTGGAATATCACGTCATAGATAGGGAATGGAACCCTATGAAACTTCATAGAAGTCTCCTTACCCAGTATGATCCTAAATACCCTGAGACCTGGGTATAGGTATGATGATGTCATAGTCTAGACATCAAGGTGAAGGGTATGATGTAATATCTGTCACAAACCAGTGTGACAGATCTAGTACCATTGTGACTGACTCATAGGTCATCATGTCCTATATTAGGACTAGTATGGTCTAGGTGCTCTGTGACCTGGAATGGTCTGGAGCAGATGTAAGTGTCGACTATGTCTAGACACATTACCCTTAGCCTTTCCTATCTGGTAATACCAGGTTAGTCTATAACCAGTTAGCTATATTCACTTATTAGTGAATATGAATAGTGTCACTGAACCAGGATACTATGGACGTAGAATGTGAAGATAGAAATGAATACCACAGTTCCAACACTTACCAGGACTGCAGAGTAAGCAATGTGTGCCACCTCCACCTTATCCATACAGTGGAGGTCTGCATTGCATGGACATGCCCCAGATGGATCCTCACCATGAGCTGTAGATGGACCTGTAAAAATATGCCTAGCAATCTGGTAGGGTAAGAGTAGCTGTAATGATCATAAGAAACAATGAGACGTACCCGTTTGAGATAGAATCCATGGAAAAGACCCAAGTAAATGTCTTCATCGTCATACTTAGCTCCATTGTCCTTCCACAGGAACACAGGCAATTCAGTAGCTGACATGTTGATTTTGCCATTCTTGAGTTTCTGCCGAGTCCTATTTCATTTAATTTCAGTTAGCATTGTCTAATTGTTGTCAATGAATGAATACATACTCTTCTGCATTCTCATTGAATGCTGCTACATACTCGACTGGGCAGAGAAACCCAGCCAGCTGTGGGTGATTAATTCCAAGCTCCGATTTGCAGGTGCTACTGTTAATGACAGGCTTCATACTGTTGACTTTTGGGTTTTGAAGAATATATGTTGATAGTTTCTCATGCAATTGAGCAGAGTCACTGCTCCTCGCCTCATTGATACCTTCATTAATCTAAAGATGATTCACCTGGTCCTCAAGGCCATGATAAATGCACATATATGCACCTTTTTGAGCACTTTCTTGAGTGTTGATGCATGTACAGCATTCTTAATGAGTGTCTTGATCATCAGAACGTCAGAGATGAGGGTATGATACACCTTCTTGTAACAAGTGAGCATCTGTGGAGTACTGGTACCTGGTTTGCATAATGAGCGTGTAAAATGAATCAGAACACTTACATGCATTCAAAAGCTTCCTTCCTAGCATGGTGCCCATCTTCACCTTTGGAATTGCTCTCCCCTTGCTCTTCTTGCTTGGAGAGCATCACCAGATGGATTGCTTTGTTGACATCACAGAACATGTTACAGCAGTGTGCAATAGTACATCCCACAGCCTTTAACTCTTTATGGGGGATCCCACCTTTGACATCCAAATCAGGGTTGTGCTCTGATCCCACTGAGGAATCAGAGTCTGATGCATCCTCGCTGTCAGGTACACAATGCCTAATGAGGTCAGCCTTGGAAACAGTAGTTGGTAATGAAACTTACTTCCTGTTGCGTTTTTTACCTTTCTTTAGCTTGTTTGACATGTTTTTTGAGGTCTTCTTGATGCATTTTGACAATTTGTTATCGTGGGATTCTGCAGGTGAAACAGCATGTTTGTTAGAGGTCATGGGGGCATAAGTGGTAGATGGTGATAATGGTTAGAGTTTGGACCAGACATTCCCTTTTGATCTAATCAGCATGGGAAATCTTCCATTTATGGGTTGTATACATCCCTAGCCTGTCTAAAAGAGGCAAGTGCAAGATGGTTTGCCTTGCGCTTGCCTCACTATCTATTTCTATTTTTATTGTATTCAACCATCACCATCTTTACTCAACGTCTTGGGATGAGTCGCCTTAGTCCATCTATAAACATGCGACCATCTAGCTATCCAGGTTCAGCTCTCACTCTTTTACTCCCCTCATCTCAGTCCTTTTTTTCATTCATACCCTGGCCATTAATGATGAACAACACACTTTCCAAATTTTTGGAGAACAAGATATCTCTAGAGCTCCCCCTCAAACATCCAGAAGTCTACCATGTTACATACACACCTGAGTTTCCTGGACCGCTCATAAGTATTATTGTTCCATTATTCTCTATTGTCTTATCTCCATTAACTTTTCAGACGATTGAAATTTGACCATGTACTACATCTGAATTACAGAACACGATGGAAAACCTTGCTCTTCAATCACCTTCAGGTATGTATATTCCAACTTGTTTTATTTTTGCTTATCTCTTTTCAGATGCACAACATTCTTGCTGCACTCTTGAGAATGAAAAAACTCTTGTAATCTCCCGACTGGACAATGTCACCTCTGAACAATCTGGTAAGTTCTGTATTATAAATTACGAATTAAGTTTAAATACATTCCAGCAAAGTATGATAGTACAAGTTCCACAGAACCTGAAAGTGACTCAGAGATATTGGCAGTGATCAATGCAATCAGAGAAGTATGTACACCCATTCCATATATTTTTCCTTCCCTAAACATCATCTAGTGCAAGCCAATTACCAGTGCTGGCAATGTGACATCTTCATGCTGATCCAGCACAAAGATCCAAGTAAGTTTCTTTCATGATTATTGAACGTGCATCACTCATTTAAACTTTCTAGGGTGTATTTGTAGTTATTTTCTGACTACAATAAATGTATTTAGCTTTTGACTTCCAATTCAATTTTACCCACCTTGATCCCCTCCCATGCACAACTGCCATGGATGACCTGATGTGCATTGGATGCGCAAGGTCATTCGACACCCAACAGTCCTTGAGAGGCCATGAGGCCCGATGCCAACCAAGAAAAGTGTTGGCAGCTGATATTCATTGTCAGCACAGGGGGAATGATAAGCCCAAAAAATGGAAGCAGATATCACCTAATGCTTCTCCTGAGCCTCCCCTTGCTGGCAATTCAAGGTTTTCACCCCCTGTTGGGATAGAATACACTGACTTTCAACCCGAGGTAATGTGTTGTAATATCTCTGATGCAGCTGGTCAGATTATTGACTAAGAAATTACTACTATTGGAGAATATATGAACTGCCTCATGCCCCTCTAGCTCCAGATTCACCTAATCCAGTCGTCTCAGGGTGCTCAGGGCGACATATTAGACTCCCTGCATGCTACATTGACTACCTACCCAACGAGCTCACAGGTCTCTGCCATGTCCCACCTGTGCCAATTCTGCCATCTCCTTCAGCAGGACCCCAGCCCATTCATCCTCCTCCCGACCGGTTTTAGACAGAACCAGATTCCTCTGGACTCTTCAAGGTATTCCCAAATTGCCCAACATTTGAGCTGCACGCAAATCTAGGCCTGGTTGATGCTCCAACACTGGTCCAAGGTCTCCCTCCTTCTTCTCCCCTCATGAACATCATCCCTCCCACAGATATAACTTGTGAAAATTTGTTTTCAGCATTTAGTAGCCCTACCGCTGGGCTCCTCACTTGCTGGCATTTTTCAGGCTCAGCAGCAAAGACCAAGGAGGAGACTAATCAGCTCTGGAGATATTTACAGGATCCTGCATTCAATCCATCCAAAGAACTACCATTCTCGCTTGACCATGAATATAACCTCATCAAAAAGTACTTGCAGGATAATGCGAATCCTTTCCAGGTGCAACACAGTTGGATCTGCAGCTCATTCAACTTCCCCCTTGTCAAAGAAGGGATCAAATATGCTTCTTAAATGGACCTGGCTATTCCCTCCCTTCAAATCAAAAATGTCATTCACCGGTCGATTACTAACATCATGAAATCTGTTTTCGCTGAAAGTATCTTCTCTGCATTTCACATGACCCCTTTCGAACAATTTGGACCACAGCAGATGGACGAAATATCTGTGTTTACTCAGAAGTCTATACCTCCCCTTGCATGCTTGATGCACACGAAGAAATCAATTTGCTGCCCAGGGATCCAGAAGATAACTATGAGCGAGTCATTGCACCCCTGATGATTTGGTCTGATGCTACACAGCTCGCCAATTTCGGTGATGCATCACTCTGGCCAGTTTATTTATTTTTCAGAAACCAATCCAAGTACACCTGCAGGAAGCCAACTGCAGCAGCATACCATCATGTCACGTATATTCCCTCCATAAGTGTTCATCATCTGAGGTAGCATTTAATATTAATGAATTATCTAGTTACCAGATGACTTTCAAGATATCTATGTCAAAATATATGGAGAGGTGTCAACGGACAAACTATACACCCACTTCAAACATGAGCTCATGCATGCGATTTGGAGACTTCTCCTCGACGAGGAGTTTGTTGATGCGTACACAGACGGTATATTGATTCAGTGTGCTGACAGTATGGTCAGGTGCTTCTTTCCCCATTTTTTCAGCTATTCCACTGATTATCCTGAAAAGTAAGTATTGCAATCTTGTGGTCTCTTTGTGAGCTAACTACAGAACAAATACAAAACAGGGTTCTACTATTGTGTACCAAATTCCTTGGGGAATGTCCTTGTCCTTGGTGTCTTGTCAAGAAGGTGGATGTTCCCCAGATGGGGAAGCTGTCAGATATGCTAATGCGGAGAACAGAAATGCGAACAAATGACAAGGCATACCAAGCACTGATTGACAAAGTGTGCTGGCTGATCTTCAAGCATGGTAAGAAGGTGATGAGCAAGAAGGTCAGCGACTTACTCAAAGAACAATCCTTGGTTCCAACCTGGGTAAGTGACGAGATTTTATTATATTTCATTGTTACTGCTCACTTCTACTCTTATCAGAATGCATTTTCTGAGTGTCTCTCAACTGAGGATGCTCTTTTTAATTTTTTCCTTTTGTTCGTTGTCAACCTACTCCACAAGTTTGAACTTGGAGTATGGAAGATGATATTTATCCATTTGATGCATATCTTGTATGCCCATAAAGGGAATGCAGTACAGGAACTGAATTGGAGGTAAGTCATTAGTCTATTGAGAACTACTATGTAACAAGGTTGACAGGTATCAAAAAGTGGGAACATTTGGACGAGGAACGATCCAAAGATTTCACAAGAACATGTCAGCAATGAAACAGCTTACAGCCAGGGACTTTGAAGATTTACTTCAGGTAAGTGATTGTATCCTTTGCTCTCAGGCTGAAAATACGTTCATAGTGTGCAATCCCTGTTTTCAAGGGACTGCTACCTTCTCCACATAATGAGGTTGTTTTGGACCTTCTTTTCGACCTGGCAACCTGGCATGGTTTCACAAAGTTTTGAATGCATATGGAGGATATGCTTTCATTCTTTGATACCACAACCACTCATCTCAGTTATCCGGTACAGAAATTTCAGGGGACAACATGTTCTATATATCAAACTACAGAATTGCCTCAAGAATTAGCTTCTTGTGCTTGAAGCCACACAGTGCTCATCGCCAAGGACCCCCAGCACGCAGCAGGGCGTAAAAACTCAACAACATCCATGCTGAAAATTAAAAGACTTAACCTTTCAACTTATAAGTACCATGCTTTGGCTGACTATCCAGATATGATTCGACAGTATGGGATGACAGATAGCTATTCTACTCAAACAATATGATATTCTCTCTGTCATATTGCACAACAAGTACTGATCTTATAGCCCAGGGTGAACTTGAGCACCAGTGTGCAAAATGTCAGTTTCCTCGCTTAGGGAAGAAGAAGAACATACAGAACGTTAGCCTTGCCCATCAAGAGGCAATTGAATGGTTCATCACAAAGGTCAACAGTGCAAGAGATTCACTCTTGGCTGCAGAAGCCTCTTCTCAGCCAAAGCGTCCCCCCTGTCTTTGTACATTCCCTGCAGATCACTATCATATTGCTGCATCTACATGGCAAAGTCATGACCTCACAGAATGGTTGAGTAAGCATGGAGAGGATCCTGCAATCAATGTGTGTTCCATCTTGTCAGGTTCCTTCGCTATGTGACTGACTGCATGACTGACTGACCTACTCTGTTGATGCAGGACTTTCTCCCATGTCTTAAGGACCATTTACTAGGTCATCTATGGGGACTTGTTTACAATGGTGATGAATATGATTTCACTGACGAGGACTGCCGGTGTGTAATCATCCTGGACAACAAGATCTACAAGCATGCATATCTATGAATCAACTACACAACCTATGACCTGTGGCGGGACCAGGATTCAATCAACCCCTGTTCCCATCCTGACATTATTTTATTGTCGCAAGAAGACGAGCATTTACATCCATATTGGTACGCTCATGTTTGTCTCATCTTCCATGCCATGGTACAACATCGCAACAACATTGTGTCTCCGTATTCCAAGCCAGAACAAACAGACGTCTTATTCGTGTGCTGGTTCTGACATGATTCAAACTTCAGCTCCAGATGGGATGCCAAGTGATTACCCCAGCTTCAATTCTTCAACGAAGAAAACCTAGCCAACGCTTTCGGTTTCATAGATCCAGACTCCGTCATCCATGGAGTCCATCTCATCCCTGCATTTGGATGGGGTCTCACTGACAAGTTATTGGGACTGTCATTCGTGCGACAAGAATGGGAGATGATCAAATTGAACATGGACTGGTGTTTCTACTATGTTAACATGTAGGTTTATTTTTACATGTGTTACATAAACTAATTTTGCTCTAGTTTTGTGGATAGGGATATGTTCATGCATTTCCGAGGGGGAGGGATTGGCCACAAGGTCACTCAGGAGTGGGACGAGTTTTCGCAGCACGAGGGACGTGATCTGCCATTGGATGATGAAGATATCGACAACGACCTCGGATCCAAGGACTTGGGAGATGAACCAGAGGGGGAGATCGGGATTTGGAATGGTGATGGGGCAGATGAATCTGGGAGAGATGGAATTATGGGTTCCGAGTCGGATGAGAGCAAGGGCAAAGAGGACGACGTTATCATTGTGGATGAAGGAGAGGAGCTGGATGAAGAAATATGGGCTCAAGAGGGGTATGGTTCACTGTAGTTACAATACGATCATGGGCACATTCACCTTTCACACAATTTGCGAGATTGCAATATCTTGTATTATCAGAACAATGGACGACTACCAGGAACTATGAGATTGTAATACACGGAGGCGCGCCGAGGCTCACGCCTCCTGACATAAGCAACCAGCCGCGACTAACTATCCTCACGTGCCATCAGAGAATCTCAGCCATATCAGGCAATCTCACAATTTTACAATTTTTGTGATGCAGGCGCCTCGTGTCTTTGGCGCTTGTCCTTACTTACGAGCCCGAATGCGCGCCGTTCCCCGTCTTCAGGACTCGCGCGATTCGCATTAGACCCACTCGTGACGCGCCGTGCACAAAACACGCGCATTCCAGGACAGAGAGTGTTCCTACTCCAGCAGCATACTCTCCGCGAGATGTGGATTTTTTCGTGTGCCGGTTTCCCGGTCCCTTGTCCAAAGTCTTCCAATGAAAGTTGGCATTACTTCCTTTATACAATGGGCGGTCCCATGATCTTCCGACCCTTTGTGTTCAACATCTATGAAAGTCCAGAGCATCCCATGCGTCGTCGCAGGGACGACGCCGTGGTTGAAATCCTCCACACAGTTACAGCTTACAATGACGAGACGAGTTATCCCACTGGAGAGCACATCAGACTTCCAGAGTGGTGCAATGTATTGGTATCCTTTCAAAGTTTCACATCAGCCTTCTTGACTGGTTCAATTGTCCCCTGCAGTTCTGTCAGCAGTCACGGTATACTGGCAGTACCTGTGAATACGATATCGCCACAAGGACCCTTGTCGACAGGCGAGCGCGTTTGGTGTGCCTAGACGCAGACAATTGGCTCGAGGAACAAGAAGCAAGATATAAGGTAAGCCTAGTAACGTACGAAGATCCTGGAAGCAGAATGCGCAATGGTGTGCGAGATCTGAGGGAGCCAATCAGAACTACGAAAGTTGCCACGATATCGATCATTTTAGAGCGTGTAACTTGCTACAACGTTCGAAATGTTGATTGTGGATTGTGCTCAAGGATGGCATGGGGTACTACCTTTCTGCTAGACAGAGGTTTCCAGGAACTCTGACAGCGATAAGAGCTAGCTCCCAGGCCATGATGCACGAAACTTGGTCACTCTGCCAAACTAGCATCTAATCCCCTGACCATCTGGGCACTTTCTATCTCCAGGAGGTTGCTGTCAGGAAAGGTCGCCGCTCAGCGAGGCAATCTCATTCATGCTAAAGAAACTCCCTTCTGGGGTGTATCTGATCATGACCAAGTCGATGAAAACAAAGGTACGTCCGGCTTGTCACATGTCCGCAGGTCCCGGTCACCTCTTGTATTGCATAGGTTCATTGCAAAATTTCTTCTTCAAGTTCTGTATTTATTGTCCTATAGAGCTTGCTATAGGGTTGGACAGTGCGTGTGTGTAATTGTAGTGTTGTTGCCATTCAAGCCTTGTGGAGAGGTGGCGAAGTACCAGTCCTTGAAAATTCTTTCTCGATCTTATCTTATCGCCTGACGCTTGAGAGTGATCAAGCGCATAAGAAAAATATCATGATAATCCACGATGGAGTTCATACCTAGGCCTACTATTCATCGGGTCATTTGGGCTAAGTCCATACCCTTCCCGAGATGGCAGGTGATCTTCACATATGTGCCAAATGATCAGGGACACTGATTGAGCGCAACTTGGCCAATCTTTGCGTAGGTTGTTTGGGGAAGGACCAGAACTGGTGAATACGAATCAGGGATAGGCCTCGCGCATGCTGAAGACCTCTCCCATCATCGCTAG
>JBBPKW010000946.1:0-10331 GCA_038089475.1 Boletus aff. vermiculosoides | reverse complement strand
TACCTTGATTCCAAGCAATCAATCCAGATGTTCACTGGACAAAAGAACAGGTAACAATTACACCATCAAAATATCAAAACACTATAGGTGCCAACCTTGAGGTTTTGAAACAGAGATATCTGTTAAGGTACCTAGGATGTAACAAGGAAGAACAAATTAAGCAAGAACTCTACAAAGGGTTCAGAAAATGAACACCAATCCAGCACACTCATTTCTTCCAAGCCCACAGAGATACAGTGAGGTGCAAAACTATTACAATATTTGGTACTTTTGGAGTATACATGATGTAGTAATGGAGGGTGTGAGGATTTCACTTAGGGTTGGTGGGGGCATGGGGGCTACTAGCCCTTGGCTACATTTTGGTCCCTGGGTCATGTGATTTGGCTGAGAGGCTATGAAGATATGGCCATTTTAATCCAGAGACATCATTGTAACAATTTTGCACCTTTTAATAATCATTAGAGTATTTGACAAATATTAGTACTTGGTATAACCTCCTTTGGCTTTAAGCACTGCCTCAACCCTCCTAGGCATGCTTTCAATCAATCCCTGACACACTTCAACTGATATCTCCTCCCACTTCTCCTGAATTCTATCCCATAACTCATGAATTCCATTAGAAGGGGTTTGTTATGGTTGAAGAGGCCCCTTATTCATTTGCTCCTTTGCCTCCTACTACTTGTCTCTCAACTCCCATCCCCTCCTCAATCACACCCCCTCCTCACCTCAACCATCCTGGATTAGCCCTATTTGCCAAACTCTTCCAGAATTTAAGGGATTATCAAATCCCTACCTCCACCTGGGCGAACCTCCTGGACAAGTCCCTCTTCAAGCCCTAGAGCTTACTTCATCACCTTCACTTCTCTCCGAGGCATTGCCTCCAGACCTTTCCTTCTACACCCCCCCCAGGATTCTTCTGTATGACTCCACCATTACTTCATCACCTTTGCTTCTCTCCAAGACACTGCCTCCGGACCTTTCCTTCTACACCCCCTCCAGGGTTCTCCCATATGACTCCACCATTACCTGACTCTATCTGACACTGCCTCCTACATAGCTTCTCTTTATGGCTATGAGTACTCCTTACCTACCATGACTAGTTATCTCATGTGCTACATGACACAATGTGTCATGACCATATTTATCTTTAGGGCTCCGACTGCTGCTCTAAAGTACTGTACTATATATATTCAAGCGCTGCCTGTACTGTTCTCTTTCCTTAACCTTGATATACACTTATTCATGATATCAACTCATTCCTCGAGATCCCCTCCCTCGTGCCTAGCCTCTCCTCTGAATTATCCTCCCCCTCTACCAACTCTGGGCCAGTCCCAATACTGTTAGCTTTAAGCTAAGGCATTCACTCTCTCCTCCTAATGAGGAAGCCAAGAGAGTAGGAATGAGACATGGTTCTTCACAAATGTGTACCATTGTTACAGGTTGTAACAAAATATCAAGGTTACAACTTTAACCAATGCTATCAAGCCTGATCCCCTTGAAGACTACCCAAAGGTAGTCTATAACCTTGAAGCAAGACAAGGTCCATACACCTAGACTCCTTGCTCTACCACAACAAAGAATCTTCTGACAAAGAGCAATGTATCTCCCCTTCTAACCCACCATCTTCCATCTTCTCTCCCATCCCTCACCCTGATTTTCCCACCAAGTCTAGAATAATTAGTGGATCCTCTCATAGTGGAAACATACTCCCACCTCCCCATTGTCACACCCTGTTGCCCACCCTATCCAGAGCATCCTCTGCCAGCCAACAGTGAACTGAACCTACCAAGGAATTCCACCCTCCCCCCATCACTGAAGAGCCTAAAGAAAACGTCTTTGACAATGACGGTGACAATGAAGAATACTACAAAGCATTCATCCAACACACCAACCTTCTACCAGATGCTCCCCCTCCCCTTGACTGGGACCCTGACTCACCCAATGATAGCAAAGATGAAGAAGACGATGACATGCTAGGAGTTAAAGCTGCCCTACCAGAAGAGTTCTCCAGAGAATCTGGAGATGCTAACTGATGGCTCATGGCTATGGAAGGCTACTTCTCCCTTAACAACACTCTCAGAGATATCGTGAAAGCTTATATCTTCCTCAACTGAATGCAGAAAGGAAGAGGAAAGGTTTTTATGAAAGCTTGGCTCACTAAGCTTAGAGATGGCCATATGCCTGCCAGACAAACCAACTTTATGTCCATTAAGGAAGGATTCAAGAATACCTTCACCTCTTATGACACTACTGCCCAAGCACAAGTCGAACTCTCTTCATTGGTACAAGACACACGAGATTCCTAAGGCTTCAAGAAATATGTATCTAGTTTCTCACTCCTCGCCATACAATCCAAGATCACTGATCTCAACACACTCATGGAATGGTACCTCAGAGGACTCGAATCCCATATTGCCACCCAACTCACCATGTCCAGAGCTCTCCAAACTGCAACCATGATGGAGGATGTATACAAGAAGTCATCTGAAATTAAAGGGAACTACAAGCAGATCAAAAACATTAGGAGAGGGCCAAAACTGTCTTACAGAGGCCATGCTCATGCTCATGATCCCAATGCTATGGATATTGATAAAATCACCATCAGTCCTAGCAAACGCCTCAAGTGCATACAGGAGCATAGGTGTTTCATTTGCAAAAGGAAAGGCTGTTCTATGAGAAATCATCCAGGCTATCAGAAGAGTGGCAACACTTCAGTGACTGCCAAAACCAGAGCTGTGGAGACCCAACCTGCCCATGGGAAACCATCCCTTACCACCCAGGACCCGTTGGACAAATTCATTAAAGACCTTTCACATGGGCAAAGTAGGGATGAAATTCTGAGGACATTAAAATCCTCTTTCAACATCTCCCTAGATGAAGAAGGAGTCCCTTTAGAAGGACAAGAAGCCGCCATGTGGGATGATGAACACATCCATATCCTCAAAACCCAAGAGGAACCCACATCCATATTTTCAGCCAGTAAATACTCCAATGGAGGAGATATGAAATGAACACCCAATGGAGCCCAGAGGTCCCAATCAAGCACGCATTTTTAGGAGGAAGGGCCGAACCAACGTTGGTACCTTCTGTTATGATAGCCCCTGTATTTATTTCCAGATCGAAATTAAATTCCATTTGCATTCCTATTTCAATCTGGAAACAGGATGGCAAAATCGTTGGCATGTGCGCACTCTTGGACTCTGGAGCTACCGGCTGCTTCATCAACAGGGAAGCAGTTAGATGACTAGAGTTATTGATTACCAGACTCCAGCAACCTATTAAGGCATGGAACACCGATGGGACAGAAAACCAATCTGGTATCATCAAGTTCAAAACAACGGTTGTTTTGGACTACAGAGGAATAAAGGAACAGTGGGACCTTTACATCCTAAATTGCAGCAAGGATGATATCATCCTAGGAATCCCTTGGTTCAGAGCGATTAATCCAGATGTTCACTGGATGGAAGAATGAGTAATGATTACCCCTTCCAGATATTGAGACACTGCAGGCACCAACCCTGAGGTCTTGAAACAACAATATCTAATGAGGTATCTAGGCATGGACAACGAAGAATTGATAGAGCAAGAACTTGCAGAAGGGTTCAGGAAATGAACACTGGTCCAATATGCTAGGTTCTTCCATGCATTTGGAGATATACCAGAGTTCATCATAAAATGGACTATGCTATCAATGATGATAGCACAGCAACAGGAAAAGAACACCACAGAAATCCCTCCCACTTTCAGGGATTATGAAGATGTCTTCAATAAGAAAGACATGAAACTTCCCCCCTCTCACCAGTATGATCACACCATTGAACTAAAAGATTCCTTCATACCACAAAGGGCCAAGGCCTACCTGCTCAACCTGGCAGAACAGCAGGCCTGCAAGAAGTTTGTTGATGAACATTTGAAATCTGGGAAAATCGTTCCCTTGAAGTCCCCTTAAGCATCCCCCTTCTTCTTCATACAAAAGAAGGATGGAAAACTTCAACCGTGCCAAGACTACCACTACCTTAACCAGCACACAATCAAGAATGCTTATCCCCTTCTCCTGATATCTGACCTTGTCGACAAACTCAAGGGATCAACAATGTTCACCAAGTTTGACATTAGATGGGGGTACAATAATGTTCTGATTTGTCCCAAAGATTGCTGGAAGGCCACCTTCCTCACCCCCCTGGGACTTTTTGAGCCCACAGTAATGTTCTTCAGAATGTGCAACTCCCCTGCCACATTCCAGGCTTTCATGAATGATATCTTTGGTGACTACATTGCAGAAGGATGGCTTATCATATATATGAATGACCTCCTTATCCACTTGGCAGATGTGAAGTCACACGAGGAATGCACTTGGAAGGTCCTCCAATGCTTCTGGGAGCATGAAATGTTCCTCAAATTGGAAAAATGTACCTTTGCTGCACCCAAGGTGGAATATTTGGGAATGATTGTCAGCAAAGACGGTGCAAAAATGGACCTGGCTAAACTGAAGGTGATCGACAAATGGCAAACCCCAGTTGACATCAAAGACATCTGCTCCTTTCTTGGGTTCTGCAACTTCTATTGACACTTCATCCCCTCTTTTTTGGCCATTGCCCAGCCTTTGGTCAAGCTTACATTGAAATCACAGCTGTGGCATTGGGATACCCCTTAGGAAGTTGTCTTTAGGGCACTTCAATGCGCTTTCACCTCTAAGCCTGTCCTAGCCTTTCCCAATCCTGCCAAACCTTTCACAATCATGACAGATGCCTCCTTAACAGCATCTGGTGGTGTTTTAATGCAACTGGATCCAAATGGCGATCTGTGTCCCTGTGGATATATCTCCCGAACCTTCTCTTTGGCAGAACACAACTACAATGTGTATGATCAAGAACTGCTCACCATCATACACGCTTTGGAGGAATGGCACCAATATCTTTTGGGCTCCTCCCACCTGGTAGTGGTCCAAACCAATCACAAAAACTTGACATATTTCAAAGAACCACAGAAACTGTCACAATGACAGGCATGCTGGTTACTTTTCCTCCAGGATTTCAACCTATCCTATGAGGCACTCCCAGGGAGCAAAATGGCTCCCACGGACACCCTATCTTGGAAGGATGTCATTGACACCTCCAGCGACAATTGCTCCATGCAGCTGCTGCCAAATAATGCCTTTGACCACCAGCTCCATGCAATCGACATCACACTCGCTGAGAAAATTCACTCCTCCTCTGCCACTGACCCCCTTGTGATCGACATCCTCCACCACATGGAGGAGGAATCCCCCCCTCTGGGTTGTACCACCCCCACCAACTGGTCCTTCATCAAAGGACATCTTTACTTCAAAAATTGGCTCTACGTACCCATCAACTCCCATTGCAATATCATCACTGTGGCCCACTCCTCCTTTGAAGGAGGTCATGGTGGCCACCTTTGCACTGTCGCCCTCCTCTCCTGAGATTACTGGTGGCCTGGCCTATCCTCCTTTATCCACCAATTTGTTGGCAGCTGCGTGGTTTGCCAAGCTTACAAAGTTCAGACCCACCCCACTGTTGCACCCCTGGTTTCTGTGGACTTCGCTGCTTCCTGCCCCTTCCAACACCTCTCAGTGGATCTCATTACTGATCTTCCCCCAATCCACAGCTTTGATTCAGTTATGGTCATGGTCAACCATGGGCTTATGAAGGGGGTAATATTAGCCCCATGCTCAAAAACAGTGGATGCCGCAGGCATTGCCTGTTTATTTTTTGAACATGTGTTCAAACACTTTGGACTCCATGACCAACTCCTCTCTGACAGAGGACCCCAATTTGCATCAACCCTTGCAAAGGAACTTGCAAACCTCCTCGGATACAAAGTATTCCTCTCAACCACCTACCACCCACAAACGGATGGAGAAACTAAGTGATACAACCAAGAATTGGAAACCTACTTGTGCATTTACTGTGACAGAATCCCCCAGAAGTGGCTAGATCTCCTCCCCTTCACCAAATTCGCACATAATTCTGCAGAACACTCCACTACCCACAAATACCCCTTTTCTCTGATGCTTGGGTATTCCCCTCGCTCCTACCCACCAATTGGGAAAACCTTCAATCCTGCTTTGGAAACCTGTCTCTCTGACTTAGACAAAGCTCGAAAAAAAGTGGAAGCTGCACACAAATTAGCTCAGCAATGAATGAAAGAATGTCATCTATCTCAGTTCCAGCTGTGGAAAGTCAGAGATAAGGTGTGGCTGGACACTTGAAATCTGAAATTACAAATCCCATCTTGAAAGCTATCCCCACGACATATGGGCCCTTTCAAAATCTCCACCATAATTTCAAAAGTAGCATTTCAACTACAACTACCCCCACAATGGAAAATTCATGATGTCTTCCACACTTCCCTCTTATCATTCTATTGGGAAACCCCAGAACATAGCCCCAACTTCCCCTGCCCCCCTCCAGAACTCCTAGGGGCTAAGGAGGAATACGAAGTGGAAAAGATCATCAATCATTGTGGAAAACCCTGATGAAGGCAGTACCTCATACACTGGTGGGGATATCCGGACTCTGAACAAACCTGGGAACCAGAATCCCACTTAGGAAATGCCAAGGCAATACTCTTGAAGTATAAAAAGAGAAACAGACTTTGAATCCTTCTCTCTCCTTAACCACCACCTTTGCCTATGACTTTTCCCCTCATCCCTTTCATCCCCCTCTCTATCTGTATCAGCCACCTACCCCCCTCTGCTCACCGCCTCTTTTATGTCGGCATTCTTGAGAGACCTGAAATGTCAGAGGCACTCAAGTCCCTCCTCTTCTTCAAGAGTAATGAAATGCTCTGCCACCTCGTCTGCCAGTACTGCCTCTTTACCACCCTTTGATCTCTTCTCCCCTGGGCCTTCCAGGTCCAGACAAGTTCAACTTCCTTCCTGGGCCCTGGCCTCACCAACACCCAGGACTGTCCTGCTCCCATCCTTGCCATTGAGCAAACCATGCTCGAACTACAAAACAACACCCTTGACCACCTGCACACTGCAGGAGTCAACCTCTGCATCTCCCTACTACCCATTGGAAAACTATCCCTTATTCTCAATCCCATTGTGTTCACCCTCCTCCAGGCTGAACACGACAGATACTATAACAACACCCCTGACCCTTCCCACTTTGCTGGCCCTCCAGGAGAGAGTTCTTCCCCTTCCGACACTCTTGTTGACTCAGGAGAGTTCTCCAAATCTGATGATGGACAAACTATTTGGAGAAATCATAGACCTGTGCTTATATTTCCCAGAGAGAGCCCTATCTCCCCCTTCCCCTTACTTGGAAATTCACCCACAAGACCTGCTGGCTCTGCTTGCCATTTCCTCAGACATGCCCACCATCTCCTTTTCTTGGCAGGCCTTCCATTGTGGCCCCACACTCTATTCCCTCCCCATTGGAAGACGCTTCAAATTGCTGCCCAAATCTCCATGTCCAGATTCCTGGCAGGACTGTCAAACAGTTAGGAACCCTTGGATTGGATACCAATCACCCAACTCCAACCATGGACCATTCTCCCTAGTCTGACGTGGGTGCCATACCCCACATATCCACCCTCTATCCCAATGTTCCCAATATTTCCATGGAATGCCTGGAGTACACCCAATACTTCCGTTGCCAACAGCTCAGTTATATCTGACAGGATTGCCCTTGCTACCAATGTTGCTTCTGCCACATTGTTGCCCCCAGACATATCATGTCCCTATGCCCTAACCAATGCTGCACCTGTTGCAATGCCCATGACCACATCTGGACCACCTGTCCCTACAATATCCCCGACTCTACCTGGGACCTCACCAACTATGAGATCAATGAGGGGGACTGCAGTGGCTGAAGAAATATCTGAGATGGTACTTCAGATCAATGAAGAGGGTAATGTTATGGTCAAAGAGGCTCCTTATTCATTTTCTCCTTTGCCTCCTACTACTCATCTCTCAACTCCCATCCCCTCCTCAATCACACCCCCTCCTCACCTCAACCATCCTGGATTGGCCCTATTTGCTGAACTCTTCCAGGATCTAAGGGATTATCAAATCCCTACCTCCACCTGGGTGGACCTCCTGGACAAGTCCCTCTTCAAGCCCTAGAGCTTATTTCATCACCTTCACTTCTCTCTGAGGCATCACCTCTGGACCTTTCCTTCTACACCCCCCCAGGGTTCTTCCATATGACTCCACCGTTACTTCATCACCTTCGCTTCTCTCCAAGACATCACCTCTGGATCTTTCCTTCTACACCCCTCCTGGGGTTCTCTCATATGACTCCACCATTATCTGACTCTATCTGATACTGCCTCCTACATAGCTTCTCTTTATGACTATGAGTACTCCTTACCTACCATGACTAGTTATCTCATGTGCTACATGATGCGACATGTCATTACCATATTTATCTTTAGGGCTCTGACTCCTCCCCTAAAGTACTGTACTATATATATTCAAGCACTGCCTGTACTATTCTCTTTCCTTAACCTTGATATACACTTATTCATGATATCAACTTGTTCCTCAAGATCCCCTCTCTTGTGCCTAGCCTCTCCTCTGAATCATCCTTCCCCTCTACCAACTCTGGGCCAGTCCCAGTACTGTTAGCTTTAAGCTAAGGTGTTCACTCTCTCCTTCTAATGAGGAAGCCAAGAGAGTAGGAATGAGACATGGTTCTTCATGAATGTGTACCATTGTTATAGGTTGTAACAGGGTTCCTGCTCTACAAGTCTCCTTTTAAGATAACCACAGAGATGTTCAATGGGATTTAAGTCAGGAGACTATGCAGGCCACATCATAGTCCTAAACTCCTGCTCTCCCAGCCACTTCTTGATCTTTTTGCAGATATGCTTGGGGTTATTGTTCTGCTAAAAGATGATGCTAGGAGGATTGAGATCATAATGCTCCAAGGTATTGAGCAGTTCATCCTTCAAAATATTTGAAGGTAAAGATCACCATCCATCCTACCATCAATCTTGGTAGCAAATCCAACTTCCTTCCAAGTCATACAGCCCCATATCATCACAGAACCTCCTCCAAACTTGAGAGTTCCTTGCACCAATCTATCACTAAGCCTCTCTCCTGGCTTTTTCCATGCCCACTTGCACCCATTTGACCCTAGGTGATTAATTTTGGTCTCATTAGACCATATCACCTTCTTTCAGTCCTCCAGAGTCCAGTCCTTGTGAGCATAGGCAAAGTCCAAACATGCTTTGCAATGTCTGGCAAAGAGTAGAGGGCATTTGGTCTTGACTACAGTTTTCATTCCAGTTTTTTCAAGTGATGATGAGTGGTACTTGGATGGAGAAGCTGATTGATGATGTTTGAGAGTGTTTTGGTCACTTGAACTGCATGCTCTGCCTTCTAAAATAAGATAAGATAAATAGCATGGCAAATATTTGTAGGAGAAAGCTTTGATGGGTAACCTTTAGAAGACTTTTGAAGGTTGGAATGCTCCTTGGAACAAAGTCTGGAGATGGTAGCAATGCTAATCCCGGTAGTAGAGGCAATAGAGTGTGTAGAATGACCAGCATCGAGTTGAAAAAGAATAGTGTTCTTCTAGATGGCAGAAAGAGATCTCATGATGATAATGGTTGGAAAAAAAGAGTTGTGGGAATTAATTCAAGCTCAGACATGATATTTATATGTGTATCTTTATTTGTATGACAAACAAACACCAACAATCCTTTTATTTAACTAGAATCCTACCACTGATATCAAAAGGTAGTGAAAATATGGTCAGAAAATGTGGTTAAAGTGTGGTCAAATGGTAACAAAGTGTAAACTCAAAAGTGTAGTAAAAATGTTGTCAAAATATGTAGCACATGCAAAGGCAGTCAAATGGGTAAAATCCATTATTTGAATTATTATATAATCTATACTATCTGTACTTTTCATATGAAAACCAGTGTTTTACTAATGGCCTTATATAAGCAAAAGCTACTCCCAATACTGTTAGTTTTCTTTTGCCACTTCACCATCCATTCTGTTATTTAATATCAGGAGAATTTTTAAATGCAGATATACATACCCAGATAAATATGATCAGGTGGTTGTCAGACTTATATGACTGGATCAATATATATGTAGCATTATCATTTTCTAATTATAATGATGATGAATAGATAATGATTTATAATACCTGATGGATATTTTATTGTTGATCATTCAAAGATCCACAATTAGCCAGACATGTGGGAAAAGATTTATAAACAGTATACAGTGGCTCAAAAAAGTGTCCCAATGTTTGCATGTTTTACACTAAATGACTCAAAACATAATAACCCCTAATTCTCACCCTAACATGGGTAGTGTATGAATTGAGGTATGCACTCTTGGCTTT
>JBBPKW010000945.1:0-10339 GCA_038089475.1 Boletus aff. vermiculosoides | reverse complement strand
GAGCCCGGCTTGGGAAACGATCTAGACACCGATGGATCCGGGACTGGATATAATATCTACATAGCCCCTGGAAACCCGGGGTTTGGAGGGCCCTCCAAGTGGCTTCGACAGGCCCTTACAGAAGCTGAGCCGAGCGGCTCAAAGCGGCCTCCGAGTACCGTCGCGCAGGGTTTGGAGGATCCGACCGCCGGAGCTCTCGCACCATTCGACTCACTTGGCTTACGAAACCTGCCAGCAAGAAGACCGAGACATTGGCGATGAGCGTCACTGGGGGTGTGTTTGTGCACCAGAACAATGGTTGCAGATCGGTCGGACCAATTTTCAATAAACATGGTAACGGCATACTAGAGATCACCACGGAGTCTACCTTCCGGGCCGCAGTTCCACGGTAATATCAAGCGACTCGGAACTCATGATGGATACCTTAGTTGCGTGCGGTGACGTTAATCGGTACGTTGCGCCTTCGCGTCGAATGATCTGTTAGACCTTAGCTCACATCTTGCCAGCAATGTGATCTACTCCGCTATCCCTCCGTTCTCGAGGCTTCACTTATGAGTTTTCTAAAACTCATTAGCAACCATTCGTTGTCTCGAACCTGAACGACTGCATATCATGAGATCTGGCTTAATGAAAAGATGGTGGCTAGTGATTGTCGAGGACTTCCAGCTAATATATGGCGAGTTCGATCTTCTTCGCAAGGTCTGTCTATTTCCCTTGCAACGACAGCGGCTTCATCACTATCGTCAGCGAAGATGGCGAGTTGAAAGGTCTCGACGTCCACATCGGCATGAGTTTGTGAACTTGTGGCCCATGGTAACGAAAGGACTTGTACTGAACCACGTTGGTTGTTGTGGCGGTTCGCCATCATGGTGGCAGCGTAAGCGAATACTTTTCAATACTTTTTTCTTCTTCTCTCGGGCCTGTAGCCAGGGGATGGTGTCCATTTTTGGTTCGACTCATCCGATTGTTATGTACATATTAATGAGTGCTGTCAATGTTTTTTCACACCGTGTGCCCTACTGCAATGGTGTTCGGAGTCCTTCCTTGCAATCAAGTCCGTCCACTGCCAACCAGACTTATCATAATAAGCGTTTAATAAGTCGACCTTGCTTGGCGAGGTCCTTCCCGTGTTGGTTTCGTGTGTAACGATTTAATAAGTAACGCCTGACGGTTGTGATGATGGGATGTCGTTAGTGTGGTCCATCTTTGCAGCGCCCTCCTGACTACGGTACACATAAGTTCGTTCCTATGCAATCAATCACGTATCCAGTGCCTGACTCATCGGGACAAACACTCCTGAAAATCATGCGGCTGATGCCAGAAATAGATGCATACGAACAAAGATGAAAACGCCCACAGGACCAATGGATTGACATATTCCCTCGTATGTATGTACAGCGTAACATACCAGAAGTACGACCACATACGATGCAATGCAATGAATGAAACCCGTCCGTGACAGGGTAAAAAAATGTTTGGGTATAGCGACAAGAAATCTCGGCGCAGACAGCCGAGGAACAAAAAGAAAAGCCAACTAAAGCGATATTTTGAAGAGCTAAAAAAAGCAACAAGGGGCTGACGAAATGAGGGCAAAAGACAAGGCCGGCCTGTATTGGCCCACACGCATCCAAGCTTGTTTACAGGCTATACAGCAAACGGGATGAATCTTGATCAAATCTAGTCGCACCAGGGAATAGTGGGGTTGGCAGGATACGCGGTGGAGGGGATGGTTGCAGCAGGCATAGTGCCGGAAGGCAAGGGAGGGGCCAGGACGCTGGAGGAAGTGCAGACGACCTGTTTATAACGAACATCACGTTAAATCGAGACATGTTCACAGAGGGGACAAAAAAGAACTAACCTCTCCAACGTACAAGTTGCTACAGTCCGAATTCAGCTGAGGGTTGTTGGCGTACAAAGTAGTGATGTTGATGCCATAGGCATATGCAACTTTGTCGCAGTCGTCGTTGTACTGCACGACGTATGTGGTGCTGCAATCCTCGCCAACCCAGCCTAGACAGACACTTTGACCCGGTGTGAGGTTATCGCATGCCAGGTCGATGACGTTGTCATTTACGACCGCAAGTTGGTAACTGGATGGGATGAACAAGTAGGTGCGAAACAATGGAAAAAAAACTCACGTCGAGACGTTCTGTGCGGCGGATATGCTGTCGCAATAATCGCCCGATTGAACGGTGTAGCTGCGAGAGCACGACTGAGCGCTGGCGACTGTAAAAGGACAACGTAAGTGTAGGGTCGCGGGGGAAGCGAGGGAATGACGTGCATTGGGCAATGAAGGGGACGGTGAGGAGGATGGCAAGTGCTTTGGCAAACATGATGTTGGGCAAAGGAGTGGAACTTTGGCAAAGGAGGGACGGGGGATGGGGAGAAGAGGGAAAAGATGGAGGGCGGCACATTCCAACGGTTGCGAGCGAGTCTACATTTATCTATGACAGAACAGTGGTTACCCGAATAAAGAGTAAATTACATAATATGACCACGTGATCAATGCGAATCTCGATTGACTGCTCGCACTTCGCCGGGTCGGATGTCCCCTCCGATGCCAAATACGTGGCTGAGTGATGCCCGAAGCGCGTCATACGCCGCTTGGTGCGGTGCGGGCTGTATCGAATCAATCGTATGCAGATTGATCATCCCATTCACCGGTGAAAACCTGTACGTCGAATCTCTGATGCCCGGATCAGCCTCGTGCCGTTCCAGAGCCGCACACACCTACATTTGCCACTCCCCGAGCCCACCACTCACACGCGTCGTCCCGTACACACGCACTCCCACACACACGCTCTTGTCTCGTTTACGAGATTGCGTCGCAGCAGGAGTCGACGGTGTCTGGACTGCCAGCTTCCGCATCTCGACGCGCAAGTCAGAGTAGAACGTCTTCATCGTATGGCGAATGAAGACGGACGACGTCATGTATAAAGCAAGTCCTGCACCACGTTCAGCTCTTGCGCGGAGCTACAGCGAGTTACCCACCTTCCAGCGACAGTGTTCGTGGGAAAGGAGGTGGCAAGGCAACAGGCGGAGTATACGTCAGGCGAATAATTGGACTATATATACTCTCAACATCCCCGCTTTCAGAGACGGGCACGGAGACAATGTCCGCTCTTGTCGGATCGACATTGGCGACTAGACCCACTTGAAAGAAGTCTGGGAGCGTCTTCTCGAGGATGTAGATCGCGCGTCCTTGAGCACGTGAGCCATGTTCAGCACGTAACATGGAATGGGGGATGCAACCAATGGGGCTACGCGTCGTATCAGAGCATCTCATGAAGAGGTGCAGTTCAAACCCTACCAGTTCGAATCTCCCACTCTAGATCAGAGATCTGTTCAGGCGGGTCGGGTTCAGTGTGGTTGGGAGTAAACATGGAGCGCGGTGGTCCGTTAGACAACGAAACGTGGGGTGCGGCAGGAGAGCGGGTCAAGACTGGTGGTTCGGTGGAATGACATCTAGCATGCTCGTGCAACGTGTACGGGTGTGTCGCTACACGGGTTTTCAAGAACAACGAAAGGTTCCTTCGCAACGCAAAGGATGTGGCTGGCAATTTGAGAGGCTGCATGACTGGAGAAGAGAAGACGGCGATGCGGCGAGCAGTGAGGTCGGATACCACTTTTGGATTGTTTGGCAAAGGCTTTAGAAACAAACAAACGCCGTGTGAACCGCCACGTACTGCTAGACTTCCTCGAGGTAGCCCTGTACGATGAGATGTTCAATATCTGCCCGCCTGACCATAAATCTCTGCCCCTTTTGAAAGTCGATGCTTCCCAGCTCTGTCTGAATGACCCCACAATCTCTCACCACCCGCACCAACACGTGCAGATCCTTTGGTGGATGGATTATGCTAGCAGTGATATCCAGCTCGTTTGAGAAACCAGCACGATAGTCCATCACCGATGCACTGTACTCGCGGAGAAAGTCGACTTCATGAGGGGACAGTTTACTGCGAATGTCGGGATTGCTGAACAGATGTGGCAGTGCGCCGCCGACAGCCCAGTACATGTCGCGGAGACGGTCGAGTCTGTGCTTGTGGTATGCGAGCAGACAGCGCTTGTTGCGTAGGATCGCGGTCTGGTGGATGAGCAACGCAGGGGTGACCTCTGGCGTGTCAGCAAGCTTGTCGAGCTCGCGCTGTTCTCTGATGATGGATCGGACGAGCTCGCCGTTGTATTTGAGGAGCATGTCGTTTGCTGTCGAGCGACGAGACTCGAGAACGAGCTGCGTTGCGAGATCGCCGTACTGACGCGTCTCTGTCATGGTGGATGGTGGTAGAGAGCCCTTCTTTGTCCGAGACCACGATGGCCTCTCAAGACTCCCAGGACATTGAGACAGCCACGACCGCGATACAGTGCGCGCCATCCACGCCGTTCCCCGTCTCGCACTGACTCGCTCATCCAGGCCAGATAATAAAACAAGACGATACGATCGTCAGTTGCGGTATGTCTCTCTCCAACACACACCTCGACGTCCACCTCAACAGTCTCCCCTTCCAGCCTCTGGGCGGCGAGTGGCCAGTCCGCCCTCGAATCCGCTCGCGTACTCGTCATCTCTGGCCGTGCTACATCCACCTCCATCCTCAAAAATCTCGTCCTCCCCGGTATCGGCCACTTTACCATCCTCGACCACGAGTCCGTCTCCCATGCAGACGCAGGAAACAACTTCTTCCTCGAAGGGTTCGACAGCATCGGAAAGAACAGAGCAACCGAAGCCGTCCGATTACTCGCCGAGCTCAACGATAGCACCAAAGGAGTCGCTGACACCAGAACGCTCTCTGCCGTACTCGACACGGACCCCGCGTGGCTGACCTCCTTCACCATCATCATCGCACACAACCTCAACAATGTACTCCTCGAGAGGCTATCTTCCTTTCTGTGGAGCGATCCCTCCCGTCCGCCTCTCGTGGTCATTCGCTCCGCCGGCTTCCTGGCCGAGTTCTTCATCCAGTTCCACGAACACACCGGTGAGCATGCATTTCGCGATCGCAGTTTTCGACAAGTGAACTGAGCACGTCCAGTCATCGAAAGTCATTCCGAAACCGCCCCGTCACTTCGCATCGACAAGCCATTCCCAGTGCTCCGCGATCATGCGTTGGCCCTCGACTTTGACTCATTGGACCCAACGGAACACGGTCATGTCCCATACGTCGTCATTCTCGTCCGCGTTCTAGAAGACTGGAAGAAATCTGTACGTCCATCCTTGTACCTCTTTTTTTCACGCACTTCGAACCTCAGACGCAACCCATCAGCACAACGGAAACCCGCCCAAAACATACGCCGAGCGGCAAGAATTCAAGAAACACATCCTTGCGATGAAAGTCAAGTCTGACGAAGAAAACTTTGACGAAGCCGAAGCTCAGGCGTACCGTTGTTGGACCGAGACCAAGGTGCGCCACCGATGACCAGTTCTTCATCCTCGGCCCCGAGCACAACCCTGGCCAGGTTCCCTCCGAGATCGCCACGTTGTTCGAGGATCCCGCCATATCACCCGAAGCACTCCGTCAGAATCCATCCCCGTTCTTCCATCTCCTCGCCGCACTCAAGGAATTCACCGATCAATCCGAGACGCACACCCTCCCCCTGACGTCTACCCTTCCCGATATGAAATCAGACACCGCCAATTACATCCATCTCCAAAGACTCTACAAGACACGTGCAGAAGAGGAGAAGCAAGCTTTCAAGAGCCATCTCCGTGCCCCCGTGGACGACTCCCTCGTCGATCTCTTCGTCAAGAACGCACACGCGCTCAAGGTTCTCAGAGGTAAACCCTGGACCGCGTTTAATCAGGACAAGGCTGCGTTGGGTGCGTGTATGCCATTAGCTGATTCGCGAACGTGCGGTTTGACGTGTGATGGATTCGCAGCGGATGCGCTGGCCTCCTATTCCAAGGAAACGTCCACTCACCTTGCCTTGTCCGCCTTGTTCGCTCTGCAAGGAAATAGCTCGGGGTCGCCTCCGACCATCGAACGCCTTCGTCAACAGGTGCAAACCATCGTAGGTGACGGCGTCGAACTGCCCGAGGCGCTCGACGATGCCACTGGAGAGCTGTAAGCACCCTTACGTCGTCCCGATTGCCGTTTGTGGTATCTCACGACTTCATTCAGTGCTCGAGCGCCTTCCGCAGAGCTTCCCAATACCGCAGCCTTCCTCGGAGGCATGGTCGCACAAGAAACTATCAAGATGATCACGAAACAATACGTTCCCGTCAAGGGCTACTGCGTCATCGACCTCGTCGACACTTGGACGGGCATGATCGGCGCATAAGAGAAGAAGTTGATATGGAATAGAAGGCATCCACTTTATCTGGGTGGGGGGCGTTGTGCCAGCCCCCCCTTGTACGTATACATTATCATGCAAACACGTCCAACGTTGTACTTTTTCCGCATGCGTTCTATTCAAAGAAGGGTTTCTCCTTTAGGGTTTCGTTGCCACTTTTTGTTTGGGATGAGATGCGTGTCTGCCGCGCGGTACGCGGGTCTGTCGTGCGTGGTCGGTTAAGACACTGTGAACGAGTTACCCACAGAGCGTCGCTTGAGGGTGGGCTGTGACACAGGCCATGACTTTGAGCTCACGATGCTGAAAGACACCCACATTCGCTTAGAACACGACTCATCAAGTGACTTTCAAAACACGCTCATCATCCCCAAAATTCGCAATCCCATTGACCTACTCGGAACCTACTAAAAATCAGACGACGTGCGTTCCCGCTCTGATACGTCATCAAAACAGCACTTCTGACTCCTGAGTTCATTAACCGCCACGCCGTTTGCCCATCTCGGGAGCATCGAAGTGGCACTGCGAGCCCCACGGAAGTCAACCGATCGAGGGTAAAGCACTATTGACTATAGAACGGTTGTAGTACCCGGGGTTGAAACGTTGATCGTTGGACCAAATCAGGAGAGGCTCGATGATCTTGGCCGTGAGATCTCCCAAGACGTCCGTCTGCATGACCCCGAATGCGTACTTGACGGCCTCGAGAAACATCCTCATATCTAGTCCATCCGAATCCAAGTCTCCCAAACCCAGACCTTCTAAAACTTCGAAATCAGAAGTCTTCAGCCGTTCTTGATTCAAATCGATCAGAGTTCAACTTACTAACTTGAAGGCCAGACGAAAGACGGAAAATGAACTGGCCGATGTTCCACAGGTGAATCGAGCGTCGCTGGATCGATCTCCGTGGATCAAAGATCGAAGCCGAGATGGAATGGACCTCCATATCGATCAGTTCTTGTGTCAATGGAACGTTTGGTGAAACGAAGAGAGAGGTCATGATTCACCAGCTGTCCCGCGACTCTATGCATATTGGAAGAAGATCTGATAGGCATCGTGGAATGCTTTGCGTTCTCTCCCTCGCGCAACTCACATGCGCGTATGCTAACCATAGGGGTTCATTCCGAATGCAACCACGAGGACGTGTTGTTCTTGGAAGACGTACACGGGAAGAGAATGATTTCCGGTGCTGGCGATCTGTCCAAGGATTGGATGAGAGCATACATGTCATCTTGTCTGCGGTGAATGAACCCCAAAGTAGGGATGGAGGCCAGGGTAGAGAGTGTGCTGCTGAGCATGCCTCACCGTGTCTCCTTGTGTTCCTGAAGACACTCCTGAACAAATACTTCCGATGACAAGTCGTCCACAGTGATGTAGTGCCCGAAACGCTCTGGGCCCAACGTTACCCGTGAAGTGATGCAAAAGGTTAATCATCAACGACAAGGGGTGACATCCATCCACCTATCAATTCTCTCCGACACCAGGCAGAGTAACCACTCAGAGGGATAACCCAATTGGGTCCCCAGTGCCTGAATCCCCGTCAGACTGGTCTACGCCACGAAACCTCTCCACGCACCAGACAGTTCCAGAAGCTGAGGTATTAGGAGAGCACCTATTGACATGAATAATTATGGCATAGCGCTCGAATGTTATTCGTTGACTGACCCGCAGAAAGGTTCACTTTCCAGCGGCACACGGACGTCGAGAAGAGCTGACCAGAGCTATGGAACTCGACATCTAGAGCACACTGGACCCCATCCTTGCTATCCGACATCACATTTCTAGATGCATAGGCTCCTGCGAGATAGACGATGTTGGGTTGACTATAGACACAGTCGTAATATGCCTGGTGCACTTGAAGTCGAATCAGCCTGTTTGTTGTCTTAGTGACCGGTCGGGCCTCTTGTTGGCACTGCAAATCCGAGTATTCGTCCGAGGATGATCAATCGAGGCGGTGTACGCCTAGATGACAATCAGATTGCATGATTCCCAGCCTCGATGAGTACACACAAGGCGGTGGTTGTGATCGAACTTACTTCCGAGTAGTTCTTCTCCCGCAGTGATCGCTGCACATGCTCTGCCATTGTCCCAAGCGACGTGATCTGCATCATGCAACTTTGCATAGTCTGAAGGCAGTGCCCACGTCTCCGCGGTGTTGACAACATTTCGGATCGTGTTCCAGTCCCCAACCTGGGAGCGATCACGATGCAGCCATTCCTCGCATTCTCGGCAATGTCTCCCTTGCGATTCCCGGTTTCTCCCAGTCGATATATATATATATACATACAATCATCTGGTGTGAGTTATCAACTCTTTCGAGATGTGGTGAGAACGAACCCGTGGAACTCCATTCTCGAACCCTTTGTTTTTATTTTTATCATTGTGAAAAATCCCTCCATCAAGAGAAAATGAAAGGCTGACCTCGTGTTGGCCATATGGTTCAATGCAGACGAGTCACCGAGCACTTTACCTCGAGGGATCGGGATTCTGTGGTTCTTGGCCAGATTTGAGACCGTCCTCCCTTACTCCAGCCTCGATAACATCGACCTGCAAGTGCGGGTCGGCGGAAAGTCCAGAACACTCGCTTGGCATTCCCTGGGCGGTAAACAACGGGGCCAACGCCGGTCCAGTGGTTCCACCCCCTTGACGATCGCCTGTACTCGCCAAACATTCACAAAGACACCCGAGTTACCTACCAATGATAATGTAGTCAAACGTTTGCCGCGCAAACACAACAGCAGCTTTCCATAACCGATCAAAGGCCCAAAAATCACAGCACCTTGGTATTCACACTATCGTCATAGTAGCTGCCCCACCTGATGCGGGCCGCTCAGGCTCGGGGAGGACGCGTTTCCCAGGCGATAGTCGGGTGTCAACCGACGCGACATCTTTTGGTCCGAGTACAAAGACGGTGCGAGATCGACCGAGGAGACCGATGCGTACCACTCTTTGGCATGTGTGAACAGTGCCAGAAGCTTGTCCCCAAGGACACAGTGCTGACGGCGGGTGGCGTTGGGTAAAAATGGTGCTCTCATGCCAAGAAACTGGACGTTACGTCGGGAACGCCTGAATGGATTCTAGTTGCATTCCACGCAACCGAAACCCTGACTCCTCCGAACGAGTCCGTTTTCATCCATTAGCAGCTGTACGCGAAAGCCCTAGGTCCCACGAACGTAGCATAATACGGACCCAACCTACAAGAGTTATAGCACACTGGCAGCATGTGAGGTTTTCGAGACTATAGACGGCACACTAATGATGACGAAGAAGCCTATCAAGCGATTAAGTATGGGAACGAACCGTAGTTACATACCAACAGGAGCGAGAAATGACCCAGCCCTTGGGAAATTTCCTATAGGTGCCAACTGGCATGATGGCGATACAGACCACGAACGCATCCAATTTGCTAGTCGTGGTATAGTAAGAACTAGGAGTCCTGTGGCGGTGACGATGTTGTGCAACGCCATCTTCGCTTACCACTCTCGAGTCCACTAACAGCTGGCAAGTACATTCAAGCCAAGTACATACTACCACAAGCCAAAATGCAAAGCGATAACTCAGGTACCTCCAAGTTCACCTCCTCGTCTCGACCTTGACCGACCTCGATGCAGAATACAAGGAAGCTTTCGCGCTCTTCGACAAGAAAGGCACCAGTACCGTTCCAAGGGAGACACTGGGCGATCTCCTCCGCGCGCTAGGCCAGAACCCAACGCAAGCCGAAGTCGCAGACATCGTCGCTTCTGCGCCGCGAGAAGTGGACTACAAGACCTTCTTGACGGTCCTCAATCGACCTGACGGTTTCAAGCCCGCAGGAACGCCAGGTGAGGGCTCCTATGTGGGGATCGGAGTGAACGTTGGCTAACGCTTGGTACAGAGGAGTTCATTCGAGGGTTCCAGGTGTTTGATAAAGAGGGAAACGGTTTCATTGGCGCCGGAGAACTCAGATATGTGCTAACTCAACTCGGGGAGAAGATGACGGACGAGGAGGTAGATGAATTGCTCAAGGGAGTACAGATTGGAAGGCACGTCGCGACATCGTCCCATTGACCCGCTCTGACAT
>JBBPKW010000940.1:0-10374 GCA_038089475.1 Boletus aff. vermiculosoides | reverse complement strand
ACTTATACTGAGGTAGCTATCAAATGAAGGGAACAATACGGGCTGGACAGAAGAAGAGAACAATGGCTTCTGGGAACTATGATCTGATCGGAAGGAGTCTGATCAGAGAGGAGATGAAAACGAGGTCTGAAGTCCGATAGGAACAGGGAAGCAAGTTAGATAGGGAGCATGTGATGGAAGGGATGGATGGTCAGTCATGGTCAGGAGTTGAGTGACAGACGAAAGAAGTCTAAGGAAACGAAGAAAGAAAATAACCAGACATTTGTAACATTAGCCCCCGCATTAAGATGGATTGTCCCCATCCATCTAGCCCCAGTCTGGGCCTGACTGATCTCCCTCGTTCATCTCGTAGTCCCAAAGATCAGTGTTGGAGGAATGAGGGGGGGATTCTCGGTCAGGAATGTGGCGAGGACATTCTCATTGAAGGTGGTCATGGCCTCTACAGATGAAACAAATGCGAGTGGGCTGCCTCCCCCTCCTTCCTTGCCCCACACTGATGGCAGGGGAAACTCTGGGAGGATTTCTAGATTCTCCTGGGCCCAAGACAGGGGATTGGATCTGCATTCAGGCCACAGAATTGACAATGTCTTGGAGGATCTGTCTGCTGCTGGTGGGAGTAGGGAAATAGTTGGGTCAGTCTGGCAATTCCTCTTGGCGCATGCTGTCAGTGGGTGAGAAGGGGGTAGGTGGTCTAGGTGGACCAGGGGGAGGAACTTGGGTAGGAGGAGGAGAGCTGGGTTTGCCAGGTTGTCTAGGAGAGGCATCTGGGTGAGTTCCTGAGAAGAGGTTGCTGGGATAGATTGGGGGGTTGGGAAGGACGATGGTTTTGGAGAAGTAGGTCTGACGCTCTTCAGGGGTGACTGCGCTGAGCATGGGTTGGAGGACGAAAGCAAATTGTTCAGGGGGGATATTGTTGATGACTCGACAGAATCCGGCAATATAGAGAAGCTCCAGGACATGGCCTTGTATAGCGAGGAGGGATTCTGAGAGGGCGGAGTTGAATGGGCCTGTTCCATATTGGGAGTTGTTTTGGAGGAAAAATTGGTAATAAAGGTAAATTCGTCAATACAGTCCAACCAAGTTGTGGAGAAATTGGGACCCATTGACGGCATAATGGGCACAGAGAAAGTTGTTGAAAGTGGTGGCTTGGAGGGTGACAGTGAATGTGACTTTCCTGAGAAATGGAGAAAGATGGTGGACACAGATGGGAGGGGTGTCAGGGACAGGGATCTCAAGGGACATCTAATACAAGTAATGAAAGGGGCAATAGTCGAATTTACAGAAACAAGAGTGTTGGTAGCGGTGACGAACTGCTTCATTCAGGAGGGTGGGGGTGATGGTCCGACCTTTGAGAAAGTGGTGATAAAGGAAGTCAAGGTTGTCTTTGGAGAGGTCAAGGGCTTTTGGGATCTTGAGTTGGTAGGAGTAGGTCATGGGGGTTTTCTAGTTGAGGTGCTGGGCAATTTTATAGTCTTTTAGAACGTCCAGTGCGTTTTCGAAGTTTCACTCTGGTTCCCACATAGCTTTGGAAAGGGGATAGCCTTTCCAGGCTGTGAGGTACCATCTTGATCAGTGAGTCCCTTTATGATTTAGGATGTAGTCTATTTCGTATTCTTCTTCTCCATGTTCTAAATTGGGGGGGTCAGGGGAAGTTAGGTCCATGTTCTTTGGTTTCAACGAATGGGGTTAGAAGGGAGCCATGGAAGACGGGGTGTATTTTCCATTGTCTTGGGAGCTTTAGTTCATAAGCAATGTCAAAGATGACCTTCTTGATTTCAAAGGGGCCATGTCTTTTTGGGGCTAATTTCTTGTTTAGGTTAATTGGTAGGTTGGTGGCTTCCAGCCATACAAGCTGTCCTGTTTTGAACAGAACATACCTCCCTTTTGATTGATTTGCCATGATCTTTCTAGCTTTTTCGAGGGAGGCAGTGGCTTCATCACGGATGGAATTCAGGTAAGAGAGGCGGTCCTGTACAGCTTGGACAGTAGAAGGTCCAATTTTTGGGTAGGAGTGGGGATGGTATCCCATCATAAGATGGAATGGAGAATCATTGGTGGCAGAATGGGTCATGGAGTTGTGATGGGATTCAGCCATGGGGAGGGTCTTGACCTAGGTAATAGGATTACTTTGGCAAAATAGGTGGAGGTAGGTTTCTAGTTCTTGATTTACACGTTTGGTTTCTCCATCAGTTTGTGGGTGATAAGCCGTGGACAGGGTGAGGTCATATTGCAGGAGTTGGGCGAGTTCCCATGCGAAGGCAGAGGAGAATTGAGGACCACAATCAGAGATTACTTTCTCATGAAGGCCAAAGCAGGGGAAGACATGTGAGAGGAAGAGTTGTGCTATGCCTTCTGCAGTGATGGTTTTTGAGCAGAGGATGAATATCACCCCCTTCGTCAGCCCATGGTCGACCATGACCAGGACAGAATCAGTTGTCCCTCGTGGGGGAAGTCCAGTAATGAGGTCCATGGAGAGGTGCTGGAAGGGACGAGTAGCAGAAGAGGTGATTGGGGTGAGGGGGGGCGGGTGGGGTGAGTGTTTACTTTGTTCTGTTGGCAGACCACACAGCCAGCGATGTATCGGCAGACAAAGGTGGACATACTGGGCCACCAGTAATCATGGGAAAGAAGGGCAAGAGTCTGGGCAGCCCCGGCATGACTGCTGTGCAGGGAGTGGTGAATAGAGGAGATGAGGGGTTGTCTACAATTGTCTGGAATATAGATCCACCCCTGGAAGGTCAGGTGTGTTCCATCATACACCCAGTCAGTTTTCTTGGCCCAGGGAAGGAGTGAGGATCCTTTATGTAGGGCTGCTAGGGCATCAGCTACTAGGGGGTCGGCAGTGGTAGAGGCAGAAATTTTTGACACAATAGTGAGATTGAGTGAGCGCGAAAAGATGTCATCAGGGAGGAGTTGTAGGGCCTTGTTGTCATTGCAAATTGCAGGGAGGTCTTTGCGGGAGAGGGCATCGGCTGGGCCCATGTCAGTGCCAGGAAGGTGGCAGAAGGATAAGTCATAATCTTGGAGGAACATCTGCCATTGGGCATGACGTCGAGTTAATTTTCACAGCTCCCGGAAGTAGGTGAGATTTTTGTGGTCAGTGAGTATGTTGACCTGGTGTTGGGTTCCCCGAAAATAGTGTCTCCATTCCTGCAGTGCAAGTATGACTGCTAGGAGTTCCCGATCATAGATGTCATAGTTTCACTTGGGGGTGGAGAAGGTTTTAGAGAAGTATGTGCATGGATGGAGATCTCCGTTCCCATTCTTTTGCATTAGTACCCCTCTGGCAGTGGTCAGGGATGCATCGGTCATGATGTAGAAGGGTCAGTTAGTGTCTGGGGTGCAGAGGACAGGTTGTTTTAGGAAGGCATTCTTTAGCGTTCTGAAGGCCTGTTGTTCATCGTCCCCCCATTTCCAAGGGGTGTTCTTTCTAGTCAGGAGGAGAAGGGGTTGAGTGATATTGGAAAAGGCAGGAATGAACTTCTGATAGAAATTGCAGAATTTGATGAAGGATCGTACTGCTTTGATGTCTTTGGGAGGTTCCCATTTCTCGATGGCGGAGAGTTTGGAGTTATCCATAAGTACTTCATTTAGGGATACACGAAGCCCTAGGTATTCTACTTCAGTTTGATTGAATGAGCATTTCTCAGGTCATAGGTATAGGTGTTGTTCTCTGAATCATTGAAGGACCTTGTGGGTCCATGCCTCATGGGTAGTGGGGTCTGCCGAGTGTATTAACACGTTGTCCATGTAGATGATTAACCATCCTTCTGCAATGAAATCCTTGAACATGTCGTCCATGTAGGCCTGGAAGGTGGCAGGGGAGTTACTCATCCTGAAGAACATTATGGTTGGCTCAAAGAGGCCAAGTGGAGTGGTGAAGGCTGCTTTCCATCTATCTTTGGGTTTGATGAGGATACTATTATACCCCCATCAGACATCTAGTTTAGTGAACAAGGACAATCCCTTTAGTTGGTCAATTAAATCTGGGATTCTAGAAAGAGGGTAGGCGTTTTTTACTGTATGTTGGTTAAGATATCGGTAGTCTTGACAGGGGCGAAGTTTCCCATCTTTCTTCTGGATGAAAAAGAAGGGGGAGGCTTGGGGGGAGTTGGATGGTTGTATTTTCCTGTTTGCTAAATTTTCTTTAATGAATTTTTTACAGGCTTCTGTCTCCTCTGGATTCAAGGAATAATTTTTTGCTCTTTTTGGAATGAAACTTGGTAGAAGTTCTATCCTGTGGTCATACATTCTGCTGGGGGGGAGCCCCGCTGAGTCCTCTTCTATGAACATGTCTTTGTACCCCAGGTATTGGAGGGGAATGTCCTGCTTTGCTTTGGCCACTTCCTGAGCGATGGTGGTGGAGATCATTACTTTCTGCAGGAGCTTGGGGAGTCAGTCGAATCGTTTCTCATACGCTTTTTGCAGGTTGGCATTTTCATCTGTGTCGAGGAAATGAAGAAGGTACCATTATGCTAGAGTTTCTGCCCCATTCCTTTTCCTAGGGGTGGTGGTTCATTCCAGGATTACCTCCTTCATTACCCAATCGATGACCAGGTTTTTCTCTGTTAACCAGGTCATTCCTGGAATGATGTTCTGTTGCTTCCCGCTGGCTAGCACTAGGAAGTCCCTTTCTTCTTGTTCCTGGTCGATCATTATAGATAATCTGACTTTGAACTTTATTTGCCCCATTTTATTAGTGGTTCCATCTGCATTATAGGCGTTCCATGGTTGTTTTAACAGAATGAACAGGATTTTGTTCCTTTTTGTGAAGGCGTAGTCAATAAAACATGCTGTTGCCCCACAGTCAATCAGGGCGGTGGTTTTTGCAACTTTTGGGCTTCCAGGATTTGAAAACTCTAAAGGGATGAACAAAGATTTTTCGTCATTTGGTAGAGTTACATGGGGAAGCATAGGAGAGCACATCATTGCTCCGAGTCTCCTGTTTAAAAATCCTCTTCTTTGATGTGGTTGATAGTTTCTTTTTCCTCACTACAGCTTTGGTCGAAACACTCACTCAGGGTCCAGAGGACTTCTTCTCTGTCTATTTTTTGTTCCCCCAGTTTCTTTACATATCCCTCCAATTCTTTGGCGTGGGAGTCTATTTCCCTTATTCATTCCAGGATGGTTGGTTTGACAGATCCCTTTCCAGGGGTAGGGTTCCTTTCTTTTTGGGAATAGTGGTTCCTGGTGTGGCATCTGACCTTATGGCAGTGGTAACAATGGTTTTCTCAGTTATGCCTGATTCTCTCAGCTTCTGAAAGCCTAATTACGTCTACATCCATGGCATATGGGTCCCTTCTTGTCCTTCCGTCGTTTTGGGAAGATTGGAATCTTCCTAAGTGGAAATCATTGAGTCTTTCATACACTTGGGTGTGGGTGCTTGCTGCTGCAATCCATCCCTTCAGAGTGGTTGGTTCCATCCCTCTGAGGATGTTGCTGATCAGGTTGAAGGGGAGTCCTGTGCAAAAAAGGTCACAGATCATTGCTTCATCTGTCATCTTGGTAAGAGAGAGGAGGAGGTTGAATTGGGTTGAGTAGTCTTTCAGGGCTTCTGCCAAGATTCCTTTCATTCGCAGGTTTCTGATTCTCCTCTGGGCATTGGTGGCTTCGTCTTTCGAGGAGAAGGCGTTCTTAAAGTTTTCTTTGAAGGTCTCCCACTCCTTATAGTCTGCGTTGCCTTCTAGTTTGTCATAGTATCCTTCTGTGAAGGTTTTTCCCTGTCCTTTGCTCATTCTGCTTAGTGTGGTGGTGATTATTTCTTCATCCATCATTTTTGCTTTTTTGACATTTCTCCACGCTTTCATTGCCTTTAGCCACCAATTGGCATCTTCCACCTTGTTGGAGAAATCTTTTGGAAGGCTCTCCTTTCCCATTTCATCATCAGAGTCAGAATCTTCTTTGTCGGTGTCAGGGTCCCAATCTTGTTCTCCTGGTCCAGGGAGATGGATGTCTGGATCTGGAGGTGGGGGTTCGGATCGGGGTCTGGTGGGGTTGAAACTGGGAAGGGGTTGGGTGGGGGTGTGCGAAGTTTCTCTGGAGGTCCTTTCTGATCATTGTTGCTGCCAACGATGAACATTTGCTTCGTCTCTTGCCTGGGAGTTGGCGAAGTTTAGTTCAGTTGCTCTTTGTTGGGCGTGGTAAAAGACCCTGTCCTCAGGGAAGAGGTAGGGGTCTTCAGCTGGGTTGTATCGAGATATGTTGGGCAGGCTTTTAACAAGGTGTGCGTGGTTTCTTTGGAAAAGCTAGTTCTTTTGTTATGCTAAACGATCTTCCATGAAGTCATTTGCTAGAGAACTTCTTTCTATAGAGAGGTTGTTCTTCTTCAGGAAGAATAGTGTTCACTCTAAAGTAGAACAAGGACTTTGAGAACACCAGAAGATATGCTTGTATTGCGTAGAACTAGCTTAGGTCTTCCTACTACACCAGTAGGCCCTACTTATACTGAGGTAGCTACCAAATGAAGGGAACAATACGGGCTGGACAGAAGAAGAGAACAATGGCTTCTGGGAACTACGATCTGATCGGAAGGAGTCTGATCAGAGAGGAGATGAAAACGAGGTCCGAAGTCTGATAGGGACGGGGAAGCAAGTTAGGTAGGGAGCATGTGACAGAAGGGATGGATGGTCAGTCATGGTCAGGAGTTGAGTGACAAACAAAAGAAGTCTAAGGAAATGAAGAAAGAAAATAACCAGACATTTGTAACACTAGCATTCTGGATCCTAGCCATATAGGAAACACTGATGAGGTGGCTGCATGGTAGTGGACACATTGTATTTTGGAGGGATCAAGCTTATTACCACCTACTTAGAAGCATAGGCTAAGACTTATAGAGGTCCAAGTGAGGAACACTAGGAAATACACTTGGATTGCAGAGAACTAGCTGGAGAGCTATTCTACTAGAGTCTGGGGTTTATATACAGGTGTGGTGCTGTGTTAAGCTACATAAGGAAACATTTAAGTAGGGACCAATTGCCTAATAAGGTGATATAGTGATATAGGTGCACAGCAAGGTGAAACTAACCATGATGTTATGGATGCTAGTGATCTCCAGGTGTTCAAGCTCCTAACCATATAGGAGTTACCAATGAAGCAACGGTGTGGTAGTAGTGGCAACATATCTTGGAAGGGTTAGGCTTATTACCACCTGCTAGAAGTGCAGGTTAAATTTTATAGAGGTCCAAGTAGGGAACACTAGGAAATACACTGAGATTGTACAGAGAATATACACCAGCGTAGAACTAGCTGGAGAGCTATTCTACTAGAGTCTGGGGTTTATATCCAACTGTTGTGCTATGCTATGCTACATATGGGAATGTCTAAGTAAGGGAAGTTGCCTAATAAGGCAATATACTGATATAGGTGCATAGCAAGGTAAAATCAACTGTGATACACAGATACCAATACAGGAGGAGATAGTACTTCTACAAGGGGACAGGAGGTAGTGTTTATGAGGGAATGGGAAAGTGGTATCCATTCAAAGGAGGTGGGGTGACTGTAAGGGGAACATTGGCTAGTCTGATGTTAAAGTAGGTAGGAATGACTTGTATGCTGTACTAGTGAGGTTATCGGAGTGATGCCAGTCTCTCCATGTAACATGGGGTAGAGGCTGTCCTCCGAATAGGACAGGCAGGTGGTTGTCTAGGTGATGATACCATAGGGAGTGTAAGTGTTGGTGTGGCTGGTGGTGTATTGAGGATGACTAGGGTCTTTCCATAGTAGTAGAGGTTGTTGGTTGACTAGGATAGTCCTGGCATAGATCTTAGCTATAGTTGTGCAAGAGGCAAGTCACTAGGAGGATAATCTGATAGTTAGGGTACAACCATAATACATGATGTGTGGATACCAATACAAGAGGAGGTAGTACTGCTACAAGGGGACTGAAGGCTATGTCTATCATTGGATGGGGAAGTGGTATCCATCTGAGGAAGGTGGGATGACCATGATGGAAACATCAGCCAGTCTGGAGGAAGTAAGTGTTACAGTTGTATCCTAACTATTGGATTATTCTCCTGGCGACTTGCCTCTTGCATCACTACAGCTAAGACCTATGCCAGAACTATCCTAGTCAACCAACAACCTCTCCTACTATGAAAAGACCCTAGTCATCCTCAATACACTGCCAGCCACACCAACACTTACACTCCCTATGGTATCACCACCTAGATAACCACCTACCGGTCCTACTCAGAGGACAGCCCCTGCCCTGTGTTACACAGAGAGACTAGCATCACCCTGATGACCTTACTAGCACAGCGTATGAGTCATCCCTATCTTCTCTAACATTGGACTAGCTGATGTTCCCCTTACAGTTGCTCCACCTCCTTTGGATGGATACCACTTCCCCATTCCCTTGTAGACACTACCTCCTGTCCCCTTGTAGAAGTACTACCTCCTCCTGTATCAGTATATTGCCTTATTAGGCAACTTCCCTTACTTAGACATTCCCATATGTAGCTTAGCACAGCACAACAGTTGTATATAAACCCCAGACTTTAGTGGAATAGCTCCCCAGCCAGTTCTATGCTGGTGTACATCCCCTTGTACAATCTCAGTGTATTTCCTAGTGTTCCCTACTTGAACCTCTATAAGCCTTAGCCTGCACTTCCAAGCAGGTGGGAATAAGCCTGACTTCTCCAAGATACATCACCACCACTACCATGCCATTGCTTCATTGGTAACTCCTATATAGTTAGGAGCTTGAACAACTGGAGATTACTAGTGTCCATAACAGTAAGGACAACTCATATGCTGTGCTAACAAGGTCATTGGGATGATGCTGATTCCTCCATGTAAGATGGAACAAGGACTGTCCTCCAAGTAGGATGGGATAGGAGGGGTGGTTGTCTAGCTGGTGATATCATAGGGAGTATAGGAGCCTCCATGGCTGGTGATATATAAAGGATGACTAGGACTTCTTCTGTAGTCAGAGAGGTTGTGGGTTGTCTAGGATGATTCTGGTATAAGTGTTAGCCATAGTTACACTGGGGGCAAGTTGCTAGTAGGATAATCCTATTATTAAGGTACAACCATAACAAGGACCTTGGTCTCACTCTTGCCAAAGTCCTTCAACACATCTGTGAGCAAAACACTTGAATTGCTCAGATCAACAACACCATCTCTTTCTCTGTACTCTCCATCACCACTGACAAGATTGAAGCTTTGGAGGTCTATTGTTGGAATGCTATCCAAACTCCTCAAGGCTTCAACTCCATCAAGAAACAACAATGCTGTCTTCACCAGCAATATCAGTTTGGGGGTCCACACTTTCTGTGGTCAAATTAGGTCACCAACCAATCATAATTCCCCTCCAAATCCACATATCACTCTATAAAGATGACCTCCTAACTGGTCTCAGCTATGGTCTCTTCCTCAGGAATCATGATCCACACTCCTCAACCTTCCTACACTGAGCAACAAAACTGTTGCAATAACTAATCCTAATGCAGTGTGTGAAGTGCACTGCAAACACCTGTGGGAATTTTGCTTAGCTTGGATGAGACTAAATATAGTACACACTGTTGGCTACAGATCACCCCCTGGGGTCATGTGATCTAGTCTAGTGGCTGTAGAGATATGGCTACTTTAAGTCACCTATGTCATTGCAACAGTTTTGTTGCTAACTTAGAAAAGTTTGAAATTGATATGTTTTGATGGGTTTTGACATAAGCAATGGGTCATGTGACCTATAATAAGTTCAACACAATACAAATATATCAAAACACCACTCTTGATCCACTACCATTACCATGAAATCCATATCCACTGCTCAAACCAATCAAATCATCTCTTTCTTGGATTTGGGGCAATCCACTTGCCAAATATCTCATTCTACTGGTATCCACCAATCTACCATCAGTAGAATTCACTCTAAACTTCATCCTAACCTGGCCAAGTTCTCTAATGGTTGTTCTACCCTCATAACATCTACTAATATGTGTCATGCTATTTGTCTTATTGGGACTGGAAAGGCTGAAAATGCTATCCAGGTTACCAAAACTCTTCAAAATGTCAAGAACCGTACTATCTCTCCCCAAACTGTTCATCATCACTTGAAGAAAGCAGGCCTGAAGGCCATAGTAAAAAAGAAATGTCCTCACCTTACTGCTACTCATAAAAAGGCTAGACTGGACTTTGCAGAGAGCCATCAACACTGGACTGTGGAGGACTGGAAGCAAGTTACAGTGACTTCAAAAACTGTTGCAATAACTAACCCTAATGCAGTGCATGAAGTGCACTGCAAACATCCATGGGAATTATGCTTAGCCTTGGTGAGATGAAATATAGTACATACTTCAGGCTACAAATCAACCCTTGGATTATGTGATTTGATGCAGGGGCTGTGGAGACACGCTCATCTGAAAACAGCAATAC
>JBBPKW010000939.1:0-10385 GCA_038089475.1 Boletus aff. vermiculosoides | reverse complement strand
TGCAGTGCGTTGGAGGGCAAGTGCCTCGTCGAGGTCAGAGAGCCTTCCGAGCTGCTTGAAACGGGCACTGAGGTAACTCGCGATGGTGCACAATGAAAAGGCGCGATGAGAATGCCCCTGCAGGCGAAGTTCCAATGCACTACGCTCGAGGGAAAGTGCCTCATCGAGGTCACTGAGCTTTCCGAGCTGGTTGAAACGGGTGTAGAGGAAAACTGCCATGTTGCTCAGTGAAAGGGCTCGCTGAGGATGCCCCGGTGGGCAAAGTTCCAAGACATTGTGTTGGAGGGCATGTGCCTCTTCGAGGTCAGAGAGCCTTCCGAGCTGCTTGAAACGAATACAAAGGGAACTCGCGATGTTGCCCAGTGAAACAGCCCGATGGGGATGCCCTTGTGGGCGAAGTTCCAACGCACTGTGTTCGAGGGCAAGTGCCTCCTCGAGGTCAGGAAGACTCCCGAGCTGCTTGAAACGGGTACCGAGGCAACTTGCCATGTTTCCCAGTGAAGTAGCTCGATCAGGATGCCCCTGCGGATAAAGCTCTGATGCAGTGCGATGGAGGGCAAGTGCCTCATCGAGATCAGAAAGCCTTCCGAGCTGCTCGAAACGGGAACGGAGGGAAATCGCGATGTTGTTCAGTGAAGAGGGTCGATCAGGATGCCCCTGCGGGCGAAGTTCCAATGCACTACGTCCTAGGGCGAGAGCCTCGTCGAGGTCAGAGAGCCTTCCGAGCTGCTTGAAACGGGTGTGGAGAGAATTTGCAAGGTTGGCCAGTGAAAAGGCTCGATCAGGATGCCCCTCCGGACGAAGTTCCAATGCACTGCGCTCGAAGGCAAGTGCCTCGTTGAGGTCAGAGAGCCTTCCGAGCTGGCTGAAACGGATACCGAGGTAACTCGCGATGCTGCCCAGTGAGAAGGCTCGATCAGGATGCCCTTGCGGGCGAAGTTCCAATGCACTGCGTTGAAGGACAAGTGCCTCGTCGAGGTCAGAGACCCTTCCGAGCTTGTTGAAACGGGTGTGGAGAGAATTTGCAAGGTTGGCCAGTGAAAAGGCTTGATCAGGATGCCCCTGCGGGCAAAGTTCCAATGCACTGCGTTCGAGGGCAATTGCCTCATCGAGGTCAGAGAGCCATCCGAGCTGCTCGAAACGGGCATGGAGGGAAACCGCGATGTTGTCCAGTGAAGAGGGTCGATCAGGATGCCCCTGCGGGCGAAGTTCCAATACACTGCGATCGAGGGCAAGTGACTCGTCAAGGTCCGCCATCCTTCCTCTCTGCATGAACCGGTCGTAGAGTGAAGAAGAAAGATTTTCTAGCAATTCGGCTCGACTGGGATGCCCTTGGGGGTGTAGTTGCAATTCATTGCGGTAGAGGGTGATTTGCTCGTCGAGTTCAGACATTGTTGCAGAGCATATGACGTGGATCAATTCTATCCCTGTTCAACTATTAAGTTACTCCAGATAGCAACCCATGAGTCATTTGAACAGTAAGCATACCTTTCGTGGGGTCTTTTTCGTTGCGGACAGTGATCGTGGCAAGAGTGAGAATGCGCAAGCGCAAGCGCTCAGTGCATGTGAAACCCACGGAGCATATGACGCCCGTGGCTTATCTGACAGATAGTCAGGTCGGAACGAATCAGATTGAAAGAATAAGGACTGCACAATTGGGAGAGACATCGAACAGAGAATCCGTACTATTCCCTTCCCGAACTTGAGATGTACTGGAAGATCTACATATCGGACTCTATGCTGCGACTCCGCTAGTCGATTCTCCCGCTGACTCAGCATGACTCTCACGAATCTGTACTAGGCCGTAGTACTGATCTAGGAAGGCCATCATAAGTCGCAACGACAGATATTGGCGTTCGGGAGATTATATTCCACTGGTGCGATAAGCTGCTGGAACACGAATACTTTGGAATACGAATCCGAGAGCGGACTCCTTGAAGGTTTTCCGACCGACCAAGAGGACAACAACTACAGGAGACGAAATGCAGTGAGACTCTGTAAATGGCCGATCAATGTACTTACTACCCCTGAACCGAGCCTACCGCAGCCAGGACTGACTAGCTCTATTATGTAGTATGTACCTCTATGTATCCCGACTGGTATGTCAGTGAGCTTACAGCTGAGTTGCGGTGTTGTCCACGTTCTCCTTCCCTTTGTAACAGCCGGTGGGTGATTTCTACGCACACCGTTCAGGTCAGCTGGTCTTGATGCATTCGGATACTCTACCAAGGAAGGTGACAGTGACGATCCACGTTTCTGGGTCAACGTCAGCGAATGGTCTCGTTTATCGGTATAGACGACCGGTACCGAACGGGTGAACAGCAGTATACCTGAGCAAACCCAATCCGGGAGTCAGGTATCTGCGAAATCACTAGCAAGTACCGGTCCGACGTTTCATATCTAAAAGTAAGTACTGGGTCCCTGTAGTACTCCCGATCAAAATGAAATCACACGCTAGGACGGGGTCGCTCCAACTCAGGAATGACTTTCATTTTCTTGATCCCATTCGCCTTCGTGTTTTGGCACTGCCAGAGGTGAGCCTGCTATAGATGCAATCGATCCTTGCCAAAACATCGATCTGAGATACATCCCGACTTGCATCACGAACAAAAAACCCCAAGTCTTCCACCTTGCAAAGCAATCCCGGGGTATATCATTTCGAAATTAAAACACGACCGTTCTGTCTAGAGTAAGTATGTACATCTACACGATGGACAGACAAACGACGGTGTGACTTCAAGTTGATCCATAATGTGGTCCGTGGGAAAAGACCATCCCCACTGTAACCCATAATATGTACACAGCGTTTCTTCCCAAAGAAAAATATGTATTTGGGGGGAGGAGGGGAGAGGGAGAGGGGAAGGGAAGAAAGGGAGAATAGTCAAACGTCAATGGCGACGTACCCCCGACCAATCCCATGCTCCCAGTTCAACGCCGTATCACATATCGCACACCACTCTTTACGTCGTGCCTCCCAAGAGTGGAAATGCTCTACTACCCGTACTCCCATGTCCACGTGGTGACGTCGGGGACATTGGCGAATGCGATGACGATGGTGATGGGGAGAGCGATGGCGGATTTAATGCCGACGGGGATGATACCGTCGGCGAAAATGTCTGCCCCACATCCGACGGACCACTGTTCGGTGACCGCGTACGCGACGAGAGGTACGCGCGCGGCACTGTGGGGGTGGGAGGCTGGCCTTTGGCGAGCGACCGGTCCTCAGTGGAAGGCAAGGGTGAAGTGGGTACGTCGTCAAACGTCGCCGTGTGAATGTTGACATCGACCCCAAAGTCGTCGATAATCCCTCGCGGAGGTGGCCGTTCGACCATCGCTTCGAGGAGCTGTCAGTGCGGGAAAAAGGTGGGGTGAGATCGGCAGATTGGGAGATTGGGAGATCAGGTGAAAGCGGAGATGGAGATGGAGACGTGGCAGGGTCAGGGTGCAGGGACGGAAATGGAGATTGGACGTACCTCGCGTCGAAGATCTTCACCGGCGTATTCCCCTTCCATTTCTTCAGGACCCAACAACACCGTCCCTTTACGGAATATCTCGCCCTCTTCCTCCACCCAACTTTTTGACCTATCAAACACAAACATCAACATCAACATCGGCCGAATCGAAACCAACACCGCCCCATAATGTGACGTGATGGAAACGAACGTACCTGTCTGTAGGTGACGTCGCCTGCACGCCGACCTCGTCTCCTTCCTCCATATCGAGGTATCTATGATCGTCTTCATCCTCGTCCTCCGATTCAGTGATCATGAACGTGGGACTCAACACTTTCTCAGGTTCTTCTGGCTCTGGCTCTGCCCGCCCCTTGCCCTTGTCCACACGGGGCGTCAACGGTAAGTTTTCCTCATGCACCGTTGTCTCCTCGTTCGTGCCCGCGCCCGTGCCGGTACCACTGCCTGCACCAGTACCATGCAAATCGTCGAGCTTCAACCCGAGTCCGTGCAAGAGCGAGCGACGAGAGGCACGTGACGTGAGTGTGTCGAGCCCCCCATTAAGTCGATCGCACAAATGGAGGAGTCGCTCCAATTTAGGTTCGTCCGTCGCCGTTGGACTTGATTGAATTTGAACTGTCAGAGCCTCGACCATCTCGCGGGTCTTAGAGACGAGTTCCTGTTCCTGTTCCGATACGGAACCTGAACTGGGACCCACAGGATGGACGTCGACTCCTAAGCTCGTCCGTGGGGCGCCGTGCCCCTCAATTTCTGCCTGGATCTGCCCTAGCAGCGCTTCCGCACGGGAGAGTACATCCGTCTAGGAGAAAAGACATTCGATCAGTACATCCCGCCACCATCACGCGCGCAAATGAAAAAAACAAGGCACGCTCTACCTTGACATGATGACCATCCCCCATCCGGATCGTCTTGGCCAACTCGCTCTCCTCGATCAACCCCCACACCCCCTTCCCCAACCCTTTCCCACTCGTCGGTGTCCCTTGATGTCCATCCTCTGAACGCCCATAACCATGCCCAGCCCCGCCCACCGCACCCGCACCACTCCGTGCCGCTCTCTCGGCCTCCTCCGTGTTCCTCACGCACGTATTCAAAATCTCCCGGCAGATACTCGCAAACTCTTCATTGTCGGGCGGAATGTTGAGATCGAGACAACGCATGATGTGATTACCTTTGAGTCCTTTGCTGAGTGCCATGACACCCGCGAGGTCGATGTTGTTCACGGTCAGGTCAAGGTGCAAGAGGGAGGTGGATTCTGGCAGGAATTCGGCGAGGGCAATAGCGCCAGCAGAGGTGAGCTGGGTGGAGGAGAGAAAGAGGCGTTTAAGGGCAGTGTTGAGCGTAAACGCCGTACGCAAAGATTGAATCTGCAGAGGACCGTGTCAGGGGCGAGTGACACACGAGAGAAAGATGGATAGGGGGACGTACGCCTTCGAGAGCAGGCCCCGAGCAGGGGTTTCGGCTTAGATCCAGTGTCTCCAAGCACAAGTTGTATTTCTGACCCTCGAGCTAAGAACAAACCAACGATAGAATAGTGGAGGAACCGAAACGCACGAGAGCTTCAGCGATCGCTATCAGACACTGTACATCCAGCTTGTTCTCACTCAAATTGAGCACCTTCAACGTACGATTCCGCTTCAACACTTGTGCGAGATACGTCACTCCAGTCTTTTGAGAACCAATATCAAGACGCGATCCACGACACATGCACAACACATCGACTTACCCGAAGATCGTTGCCCCTTAGATCAAGCGTCCGTAGCGCACCTAATCGGGGCAATGTATCCAACGCGCGCACCTTGTCCAGCAACGCCGCGCTCGGTCCATCATCAAAGCGTCCCGCAGCCCCATTCACACTCACACCCTCGGACTTGGCGGGACCTGGCGGTGGGTGTCGCGTTGTCACGCCGCCGTGGGAATTTGAGGTGATGATCGGGACGGGTTGCCCAGTTGCAGAGAGCGGATTCGGAGGTTGTGTCGCAGTGGCGCGTTTCGATCTGGGAATATACGGCGTGTAGGTCGTTTGCGGGCCTAGAACAGAGGGGTGCCGTGGAGGTGGGGGCATGGGTCCGGTACGCGTCGGAGGGGGGAGGTGAATAGAACTCGGGAGTGGTGATGGGGGTGGAGACATAAACACAGACGACGCGGGTGACGTGGCGGTTGATGGGCTTGGCGTGCCAGTTCCAGACCCTGATACGACGTCGGGGTAGTCACGAATCATGAGCGCGACCGCGACGGCACCACCGCCCGTCGCCGTTATTTTGTTATGTCGGAGGGATATATTTCGCAATGACGATGTTCGGACCACGCGAGCTAGAATGAAAACGTCATGTTTGAATGGATTTGCGATGAAAGGGACACTCACCGAGAGCTTCGAGCGCGGTTGGACGGAGGGAGCAGTCATCCAGGCGAAGCGAAACAAGACCAGGTTCCGGAGCAGTAGTGAGACACACGACAAGGTAGTCGACTGCCTTTTTATCCAACACGGTGGATGAAAGATCAAGGAATTGTAAGCTCTTGGACTGCCGTCCTAAAAATCAGCACCTGCCCCCCTCCTAACACGCAATATGTGCAAGGACCTACCTGCGAGGCGTACGCTCCGATCAGTTTGAACGCGGGTGGTTTAAGTCGACGATTGGATGCAACCGAAAGGTACTCGAGCGTTCCAGGTATGAGGAGTGCGTGTAGGATTGGTTTCAACTTCTATTTGGGGATCAGTAGACGATTGGCAAAGGGAGCGCAATCGACAAACAGAATCGTCCAAGTCACACTCTCTCAATGTCAGCTTGCGAAGGCCCCATTCGATGTTGAATACGTCTGAGAGAATAGCTGCGGCCGTAGGAGTGAGCTGCACGCCTGATAGATCGACCGACCGAGGTCTCGTCGCGGATGCCCGCTAGGAACGGAGAGTCAATCGGTAAATGCGCGCCTTTGCTTCGTGCGGATCCGGACAGACCTTGAACGCAATGGAAACCGCAGAATCTGGCGCCTCCTCTCTAGACGCACAACATTCCCGGTAAAACGACTCGACCTTGTCCAAGTTCCACCATTCTTCCGTGTCGTTTGGACCTATCGAGTTTCCTCTCACGATCCGCCTCCGTCGCTCTGTTTCCTTTTCTTCGATGGCTCGTCTTTCGTCTTTGAGCAATGGGGTCGATGGAGGATTGAGGGTTGATATCGGGTAGACGGTCGCGAGGTGTGGTAGGATGAAGTGCGCTCTTTTCAGTGGTTTCTTGGCGTCTTCGGAGACTGGTGCGGTGGGCTGTGTAGGTAAGAAGCCTTTGATACGATTAAGGATGCCGGTTTGTGTTGGCGGTGGACGCTTTAGAATGGATTTTCCGGGTATTGGGATCGTCACGGCGGAAGACGATGGGGAGCATGAGGAAGAGGCGGCCATGACTTGATAAGTTGAATGAGAGCTACTTGATGTGCACCGAGGCACGCACTCGGCAACGGTGGTAAATTTGCAAGCCTAGACAAGTCTAGACTACTACTACCAACTACACTTGCCAACATTCCAGAAGCCATTCACCTCGCAATATCACTCGAGTACCCGGATGGCTAAGCCTATTAGAGCACACACTGAGAGGAGCCTAGCCCCAAATCAACACACGCAATTGATGCCAGCAAACCAGAGCTGTCCGAGTGGGGAGCCGAAGCACTGCCAACACGGAACGCGCGGGTTACTGACAAGTTATTAACCCGAGTTTGATCTCAATTGTATAATTGACAGGGGAGTTGGTACTAGCAGCGACGATTATCGGACATCCTTGTCTTCTCAACACCCTCAAAATTGGCGAGGCACTCGGTTAGTGCGCAAGGGCTGTACATCGCTCAAAATATCGAGTCGGCTGATTCGTTAAACGGCAGAGATTCAAATCCGAATCGATTCCACATGTTGGTACCTGAGCTCAAACGACGGTACGGCGTATATGCCATTCGCACGCATCATGAATTCATAGACGGTTGCCCGTTCTCATCCATCTGCACCTTATCGCAGCTTTTATCCGAATTCCAAGTTTGTTTGCCATGGGGACCAGCAAATGCATTTCCCGACGCCTATTTTCCAGGACTGCTGGGTCAAACGAGGTTCGGCATGCTGGCGTCGTGGTTCAACATGCCGTGGCTTACTGCGGGAACACCACGAGAGTGTGGATAACCCCACGTGTACCGCCACGCCGCTGGCCCATCACCTCGGAATCGGGTGGATGGGCACAATTGCGCGATTACAGCGGCTGATGGAATAATCAGATATTGGGTATCGGCCATACCATAATGGCAGGAGAGCGGCCTGTCGGAGGTATAGATGACCGAAGATTGGCAAATACGAATGAACGTGAGCGCTCCATGTGATACGTGGGCTTATCCCATCTCGTTATCTACTCACCGGTGGTTCTCCAAGGCACGCCCCCGGCATCTGAAGCGTGCTCTTTATATAAACATTCTACCCTCTCACAGAATTCGTCCTTCTGACCCTCACTTCGTGCTCTTGTCGGACCGCCGCAGTCAAAATGTCTGGGAGCAGCCCTCAGTCCACCTACCCGCCTACGTTGTTCAACCAGTACACTATTGCGTTCGAGGGTAGCTCCGTAGCGTGTATACTCTATGGTAAGCATTCCGGCACCGCAGTCTCTCTCAACCACCTTCCCACTAATGCTCTTTTGGTAGGCATTTATCTCGTCATTGTCGGGGCGAATTTGAGCCTACTTCAAACAAAGAGATACAAAATTCTCTTGACGTACACCATCGTCCAGCTAACAATCACCACGCTGTATATGGCAGTCTCGTTATACGCCGCTCCAGCACAAAGTTTGGCGATATTTGGCATACTTAGCTCCTACGGTCCCGACCAATTATCACCGTGGTTTGCCGTTGTTGTCGACACCTCATTCATCTTGAATACATGGTGTTCTGACGCTTTTCTCGTGCGTTTCCCATGCCCCCTATTACTACACGATGCTGAATCGAGGACTAGCTCTATCGATGCTACATCGTCTGCGAGGCGAACAAGTATGTCTTGGCATGGCCCGCCTTGCTATATCTCGCCATGGTTGGCTCTTCCTTGGCCTGGCTCATCGTCAGCTCCACACCAGGCGCAGTCTACAGCACCTACGCGGTCCAAGTCACCGGCATCAGTTGTTTCTCTTGTTCCGTCGCGATGAACGTCTGTGCGTCCATCCTCATCTCCATACGGCTATGGATGCATCGACAGGCCATCACTCGGGCTATCGGGTCCCCACAGGGGACATTCTACCTCGGTTACATGGCAATGACGCTCGAGAGTGCCGCGTTGTACACCGTGTTCGTGATCATAGCGTTGGCAGTATTCGTGTTGAACAGTCCACTCGAGAACGTGTTCTTCCCAGTGTTGGGTAACGTTCAGGTAGGTGTTGGGTTCCATCATGGTGATTGGTGTGACGGGTACTCAAACGTCCGATCCTCGTCACCAGGCAATTGCGCCGTCGTTGATCATTTATCGTATCGCCCGTGGGATCTCATTCGAGACAGAAGAATACGGGAGCGTCGCGACGGGCAGTCTACGCTTTGCATCAATTGCCCGACCCCGAGCTATCCTACGGTCAATCCACGACGTATCAGGTGCCTCGGGCACCATGCATGTCTCTTCACGTGACAGTGCCAACCAACACGACTCCAACTCGTTCATCCATGAAATCAAAGACAAAGTCTGAGATCTGGACGTTGAACCTTGGAGGGTCCCACGAGAATGGCCAGTTCGAACTGGCGTGTCACTGGCTTTGTTCTCATCACAGACAGCAGATCTACATAAAAGACAACCACGTTCATTCCTTCTCCACGATAGCCATTAAACCAAAAAAAGAGAGAGCGAGAAACAAACTATGGAACGTAAATTAACATCTTGTATGGAGTATACACATACCCGAATCTCCTGTACGATCTACCACGGCAACGCCATGGTCCGATTCAATGCATAATTAGCCTCGAACGCTTCGTACACCTTGTCCCAATCCCGACACTCATACATCAACCCGATCCCATCTGTCGCCAGCTTTCCCGACGGCATGACATGATCTATCGGGTTCAACCGCGTGTTGGCAGCACAGAGAACCATCTGCCGGACGTAGTTGAAACAGTGTTGGACGTGATACCGAGCTGCCTTCGTCTCGGGCGGCTCAACGATCGCCTTGCGAATGCGATCAAGACAGTGCAGAGTGTGGAACATGGCCACAGCGTACGGCCGGGCGTCCGGACCCATGATCACGATCCCGTGGTTCCCCTCTGGCACGAGCGACGCCCACTCGAGCTCGGCGAGCGTACCATTGACGGGGTAGTGCACCGTTTCTTCGGTGAAGAGGGTGCGCGTGCCCATGTCGGGTATGTCAAGATGGAGGAGCGAGAGCTCTGGATAGTCTTTGATGCGTACTGTGCAAGGCGCAATAGTTCATGTAGAACATGTAAGAAACGGGGACGAGCTTTTCGCAAAGATGTTTTATATTGTTATTCTTTTGAAACGTACTTCGACGTGGTTCGGTGACAGCTCTGGATGGAGACGGTGGTCCGACTCCCTTGAACGTCAACGTGAGGTTGAACAGGCCGAGGAGTAGGACTCCCAGCTTAACGAGCGTGAGCGCTGTGAGAGGAAATGGCATTTGGCGACGGTTGCAACGGGGGTTTTTTTTTTGGTTACTGTCTGCGCCGAGGAAAGCTTGTGGTAGCGACCGGTCCAGATTCCAGACTAACGCGCCGAGTGGACGTTGTCAGCTGGTGTGGGGCGAGATGAAATTACGAGGCGAGTAACGGCTTACTTGTGAGATATAAAAGAGGCTGGCGTGGCCTGGGGCTGGATCCAGTGCTGGGCAGCGCAGCCCCAGCCAAGGCTGAGGCGAGAAACATCCGCATGGATACCTCGCGAGCCCATCACGAACACGCCGGCCGGGC
>JBBPKW010000937.1:0-10391 GCA_038089475.1 Boletus aff. vermiculosoides | reverse complement strand
CATCCATATAAATGATTAACCATCCCTCAGTGATGAAGTCTTTGAAGGTGTTGTCCATATAGGCTTGGAAGGTGGCTGGGGAGTTGCTCATTCCAAAAAACATTACAGTAGGTTTGAAGAGCCCTAGAGGGGTAGTAAATGCTACCTTCCAGCAGTCTTTGGATTTGATGAGTATGTTGTTATACCCCCATCATACATTGAGTTTGATGAATACCAATGACCCTTTTAGTTGGTCAATTAGATCAGGGATTCTGGGGAGGGGGTAGGCATTCTTGACTGTGTGTTGGTTTAGGTAGCAATAATCTTGACAGGGGCAAAGTTTCCCATCCTTCTTTTGAACGAAGAAGAATGGGGATGCCTAAGGGGAATTTGATGGTTGGATTTTTCCATTGGCTAGGTTTTCTTTAACAAACTTTTTACACGCCTCGACTTCCTTGGGTTTGAGAGAGTAGTTTTTTGCTCTTTTGGGGACGAAGCTTGGTAGGAGGTTGATTCTATGGTCATAAGCTTGGCTGGGGGGAAGTTCAATGATTTCTTCTTTGATAAAGACATCTTTGTATTTCTGATACTGAGGGGGGATTTCTTGTCTGGCTTTGGCAGTTTCCTGGGCTATGGTGGTGGAGATAGTTACTTTTTGGACAAGTTTCAGGAGATCCTTGAAGCGCTCTCTAAAAAGTTTGTGGAGTTTAATGTTCTTGTTCATGTTTAGAAATCAGAGGAGATATCACTATGCTAGGGCCTCAGTTCCATTCCTCTTTCTGGGAGTGTCGGAGCATTCCTGTTACAAATGAGGATACGCTATGTTTTTCTCCTTCTCCTTTCCCTTCACCGACTCTCCACCTGGACCACCCGGGACTTCCCCTCTTCGAGGAAGTCTTCAACTCCCTCCACGACCTCGACATCCCGGGCACCACTTGGGCGGAACTCCTAGACAAAACCCTCTTTGAGGGATAACCCCTTTCCACCGCCTTCGGAACCTTCCTCCACACCGCCCCCGGATCCTTCCATCCCCACTGCCTTCGGACCCTTCTGCTCCATCTCACCGCCTTCGGACATCTCCTCTTCTCTGCCTTCGGATAGTTCCTTTATATCATATTCATCTTGACTCACGGACACCGCCCTCCCACATAGCCTTCTCTTTACAGGCTATGCGTTTCCCTTTATATCCATCGTTTACTTACACATGACCGCGTCACGACGCATCTCTTTCCCATTTAAGGTTTAGGACTCTGATGCCTGCCCTAAACCTCTGTACTATATATATTAGAGTGCCACTTCCCTGTAACTCTAACCTTGATATATACCATTCTGTGTACTATCAATCCAGTTCCCAGAGACTGCCCCCTCTCTTGACCTCTCAACCGCCCTCCCCTCATTACCGCTCTTGGCCAATCCAAGACCTGCTAGCACTGAGCTAGGAACGTCATCGTCTTACTGATGACAGGACGCCGGTACTACACAGACGTGTACCATTGTTACGCGAAGCGTAACAAAATATCAAGGTTCTCCTAACTAGGGAGCTATCAAGCCCCTATCACCCATCACTACCCAAAGGGTAGCATCCCTTCGCCAACACGCACAGGATTAGCCTGAAGAACCTTCTCGGATCCGACTCCGACGAAGAAAGTCAACCACCAACTCCACGGTCGTCCACACCTTCACAAATCTTCTCCCCTATTCCCCAACCAGAGTCTCCAACCTTCTCCAGGAGATTGGCCTCCCAACCTAGATTCGGAACTCCCCCTTCCTCCTCGACTCGACATCACATGACCCCCCCCGTACCACATCCTCACAGCGGAAGTCAACAAACCCCGCCACAGGAACCGGTACCCATTGACGTAGACATCCCAGAAGAACCTGAACTTCCCTATCTCGGCCACCCTCCCCCAGACGACCCAGAACCCAGAGACCAAGAAGAAGAAGACGACAAAGACGATGACATGCCTGGAGTAAAAGCAGCGCTACCCGAAGAATTCTCCGGCTTTGCCGGAGATGCAAACAGATGGCTCATGGCAATGGAGGGATACTTCTCCCTCAACGATACCCTTGGAGACCTTGCCAAAACCTACATCCTTCTCAATCGAATGGAGAAGGGATGAGGAAAGGCCTTTGCCGAAGCCTGGTTAATCAAGATCAAAGATCAGGCAATTCCCCACAGACAGACCCACTTTGCCACCGTACGGGAAGCCTTCAAGAACACCTTTACCCCCTACGATACAGCTGCCCAAGCGCGAGTGGAACTCGCCTCCCTCACCCAGGACACTAAAGACCCGAAAGGATTCGAGAGATTCATTTCCTCCTTTTCTCTCCTATCGGTCCAATCCAAGATTACCGACCTAAATGCCCTCCTTGAGTGGTTCCTCAGAGGACTCAGCTCTGAGATCGCCACCCAACTCACCCTATCTGGAACCCTCCAGACCGCTACCTCGATGGAAGACGTATACAAGAAAGCATCCGAAATCGAGGGGAACATTAAGCGGATCAAGAATCTTCGGAAAGGACCCCAACCATCTTTTGGAGGCCACGGTCATAATCAGGACCCTAATGCTATGGACATCGACAAAATTTCTCTGTCTCCAGCAGAGCGATACAGATGCATTAGGGAACACCGCTGCTTCATCTGTAAAAAGGAAGGATGTTCTACAAAGAACCACCCCAGCTACCGACTCAAGAAACCCTCAGCCGAAGTCAGAACCCTCAAAACAAACGACTTCCCCATTAGGAGATCATCCCAAACTGTCGACAAATTGGATGAATTCATCAAAGAGCTTTCGCAGGGACAGAGTCGAGACCAAATCCTGAGGACACTGAAGTCCTCTTTCGATCCCTCACTAGATGAGGAAGGAGTCCCATTGGAGGGACAGGAATCCACAACGTGGGACGATGAACACGTCCATGTTCTCAAGACCCAAGAGAACCCCGCCGATTTAGGTCCACCTTTTGGAGGAGATGGGAAACCTCAGGATGCGACCACCAAGGACCCCAAGATCGCGCATTTTTAGGCGGAAGGACTGAATCGACATCAGTACCTTCCGTAATGATAGCCCCTATATTTATTTCTGGATCGAAATCTAATTCTATTCGAATTCCGATTTCGATCTGGAAACAGGATGGCAAAATCGTCGAAGCGCACGCACTATTGGATTCAGGAGCTACTGGATGCTTCGTGAATATTGGGGCAGTCAAGAAACTAGGCCTGCCAATTATCAGGCTACGAACGCCTATCAAGGCATGGAACGCTGATGGAACTGAAAACCAATCGGGCACGATCAAGTTCAAGAGCATGGTCATCTTGGACTATGGAGGAATAAAGGAACAGCGGGACCTTTATATTCTAAATTGTGGAAAGGATGAAATCATCCTCAGAATCCCTTGGTTCCGATCGATCAATCCAGACGTTCACTGGACGGAAGGAAGGGTAACGATCACCCCTTCCAAATATCAAGACACTACCGGTGCCAACCCGGAGGTCTTGAAACAGAGGTATCTGCTGAGGTACCTGGAGCACGCCGAAGACGAGCATATCGAACGAGAACTCTATGAAGGGTTCCGTTCTTGGATGCCCATCCAACGGGCTCGATTCTTCTACGCGCATGGAGATATACCAGAATTTGTGCTAAAGCGGACAACGCTGTCCACGACGATAGCACAAAAACAAGAAAAAGACGTAACGGAAATCCCATTACCGTTCAGGGATTACAAGGACATCTTTGACAAGCATGACACCACGAAACTCCCTCCATCACGACCCTATGACCATGCCATCGAACTGAAGGACTCTTTCGTCCCCAAGCAAGCGAAGGCCTACCCCCTCAACCCTAAGGAAACAGAGGCCTGCAAGGAATTCATCGAAGAACACCTAAAAACGGGCAAAATCCAACCGTCCAAATCCCCCCAAGCGTCCCCCTTCTTCTTTGTGCAAAAGAAGGATGGCAAACTACGCCCTTGCCAAGACTACCGATACCTCAATGAGCACATGATCAAAAACGCTTATCCCCTCCCACTCGTTTCCGATCTCGTGGATAAATTGAAAGGCTCCACAATTTTCACGAAATTTGACGTTTGATGGGGATACAACAATGTGCTCATTAAACCCGAGGATCGATGGAAAGCCGCTTTCCTAACCCCCTTTGGACTCTTCGAACCAGCCGTAATGTTCTTCGGAATGTGCAATTCCCCCGCCACATTCCAAGCCTTCATGGACGACCTATTCGGCGATTATATCGCCAAAGGATGGCTCATCATCTACATGGACGACCTCCTCATCCACTCCACGGACGAAAAGATACACGAGGAACGGACCCGCAAAGTCCTCCAACGTTTTCGAGAACACAAAATGTACCTCAAACTCGAAAAATGTACCTTTGCTGCACCCGAGGTGGAATACTTAGGAATGGTCGTCAGTGGAGAGGGAGTCCGGATGGACCTGGCCAAACTACGTGCTATCAACGAATGGAAGACCCCGGTGGATGTGCGGGATGTGCGATCCTTCCTAGGATTCTGCAATTTCTACTGCCGATTCATCCTGGCCTTCTCCCATATCGCCCGACCGCTGACTGACTTGACCTCTAAGTCACAGCCCTGGGCCTGGGACCTCCCACAAGAAATGGCATTCCGAGCCCTACAACGCGCCTTCACCAGCAAGCCGGTCCTCGCTTACCCAAACCCCAAACTCCCTTTCACCATCATGACCGATGCATCCCTAACGGCATCGGGAGGAGTACTCATGCAGCCAGACAAAAACAGAGACTTGCACCCCTGTGGATATATCTCCCACACGTTTACCCCAGCCGAACGAAACTATGACATCTTTGACCAGGAATTACTCACCGTAATTCACGCCCTCGAAGAATGGAGACAATACCTCCTGGGCTCCGAGCATCCTGTGACCGTATTGACAGACCACAAAAACCTCACATACTTTAAAGAACCCCAGAAACTGTCACGACGACAGGCTCGATGGCTTCTTTTCTTACAGGACTTTGACCTGTCCTACACTGCTCTACCAGGTTCCCAGATGGGGCCTGCAGATGCTCTCTCTCGAAAAGATGCGGTGGATACCTCAGCCGATAATGCCGACATCCAGCTACTCCCTGACAATGCATTTGCCATGCAAATCCGCGCTATTGATACCGCACTTACCAAAAAAATCCACTCCTCCTCCTGAGAAGACCCCATAGTCCTAGATGCTCTCCATCGCATGGAGGAGGAGCTACCTGCAGTCGGACGAACCTCCCCCGCTGACTGGACCTACACCGACGGACGCCTTTATTTCAAACACCGCCTCTACGTCCCTGACGACGCCAGACAAGACCTTGTCCACGCCATCCACTCCTCATTTGAGGGAGGACACGGTGGGCACCGGCGAACCGTCGCCCTTCTCTCCCGTGACTACTGGTGGCCCGGTCTCTCACAATTTGTTCGCCGCTTCATTGCAGGTTGCGCTGTCTGCCAAGCCTGCAAAGTCATCACGCACCCGGTCCAACCCCCCCTTGTCCCTGTCGACATGGCTTGCTGTCGCCCCTTTCAGCATGTCTCCGTGGACCTCATCTCGGGACTCCCTCCCGTTCAGGGGATGGATTCAGTCATGGTCGTGGTCGACCACAGCCTTATGAAGGGGGTGATCCTCGTTCCTTGTTCAAAGATGATCGACACCGCTGGTATCGCCAAACTTTTCTTTGAAAACGTGTTCAAACGGTTCAGTCTTCACGACCGCCTACTGTCCGACTGCGGCCCCCAATTTGCATCCAACTTTGCAAAAGAACTTGCAAAGTTACTAAAATATGACCTAGCCCTCTCCACAGCCTACCACCCACAAACGGACAGAGAGACGGAACGGTACAACCAGGAACTTGAAACTTACCTTCGCATCTTCTGCGATGGAATTCCACAGAAATGGCCCGACCTCCTGACTTTCACCAAATTCTCCCACAATACCGCGGAACATTCCGTCACCCGGAAATCTCCGTTCTCCCTGATGCTCGGATACTCCCCTCGGACATATCCGAAGATCGGCAAAACCACAAATCCTACCCTCGAGACCCGACTATCGGACCTCGAGGAAGCTAGGAAAGAGGCCGAAGCTGTGCACCACCTGGCCCAGCAACGGATGAAAGAATGACGACTATCCCGATTCACTCCATGGAAAATAGGAGATAAGGTCTGGCTGGACAGCCAGAACCTAAAACTGCAGGTCACGAACAAAAAACTATCCCCGAAACGAACTGGCCCTTTCGAGATTACCACAGTTGTCTCGAAAGTGGCATATTGACTAAAACTGCCGCCTCAATGGAAGATTCACAACGTGTTCCACACCTCCTTACTCTCCTCCTATCGGGAAACCCCAGAGCACGGCCCCAACTTCTCATATCCAACGCCCAATCTTATTGGAAATGAAGAAGAATACGAAATAGAAAAGATCATCAATCATCGGGGAATGCCGAACCGGAGACAATATCTCGTACACTGGAAGGGATATCCCACGTCGGAACGAACTTGGGAACCACCTTCCCACTTCGGGAACGCCAAGGCCCTGCTGACAGAGTATAAAAGAAGGGTCGGACTCTAAACCCCTCTTTCCTTAAGAACCATCACTCCCCGCCTATGCCTTTCCCCTACGTTCCCTCCATCCCACTCTCCGTTCGCATCTCTCGACTCCCTCCTTCTGCACGCCGCCTCCTCTATGTCAGACTTCTGGAAAGGCCTCAAACGGTGCAGGCCGTCGAGTCCCTCCCCTTCTTCTCGTGCAACGAAACGCTCGTCCACCTTGTCAAGCAATACCGTCTCATCTCCACCCTTCGATCCCTTCTCCCCTGGGCCTTCAGGGTCCAGACAAGTACCACTGCCGTTGTGGAACTCCCAGTCCAACCCGACCCCCTCGCCCCCTTCATGGCTGTCAAGCAAACCGTGCTCGAAATCCGCAACCAGACCCTTGACCACCTCTATCATGCAGGGTTCAACCTCTGCGTCTCCCTCATTCCCCTTGGAATCTTATCCAACGTTCTCAACCCCATCATCTTCGCCCTCCCCAACGAAGAGCAAAATGCGTATTACGACAACACCCCCAGATATCCCCCACCTCAGGAATCTCCCGGATCTCATACTCCCTCCTCCGAGGGAACTCTTATTGAGTCAGGAGACGACAACGAGGGATCCTTTCGAAACAGTGCTGGAGGACATCTCCCACCTGGAGAATGCGACCCTCTCCCTTCCGGAGCGTTCTCTACCCCCACCTCCTCCATACCCTCTTCTCCACTCCGACCCCTCCTTCCCCCTCGCGCCCGCCCCCACGATCCCCACCATCTCCTTTTCTCGGAAGGACTTCCTTCGTGGCCCACATGCCACTTTCCTCCCAATTGGGAGACACTCCAGGGGCTAGGGAGTCCCTCACCCTCCACATTCCTGATGGGCCCAGCCACCAGCCAGGACATCCTGGAACCCATTTCTCCGAGTTCGATTCAGGAGTGGAGATCAATCCCGTCCCTCACGTGGGCTCTGTACCCTACATATCGACCCCCCACCCCGACCCACCAGCCATATCCCTGGCTACCCCTTCCCTCCTCGGCCGAACCCGCTGCTTCTCCTGCAAACAACTCGGCCATCTTCGGAAGGACTGTGCCTGGTATTGATGTGCCTTCTGTCGCACCATCACTCCTGGACACCTCCAAACCACCTGTCCCAACCAAAGATGCCCCAGATGCCAGGAATGTCACTCCTCCACCTCTCCCTGTCCACACGACGTCCCTTATTCTTCCTGGGGCCTCACCAACTATGAAGGGAACGAGGGGGACCGAAGTGGTTGATTCTGAGTTGGGACTTCAGAACTATGACAGGGGTATTGTTACAAATGAGGATACGCTATGTTTTTCTCCTTCTCCTTTCCCTTCACCGACTCTCCACCTGGACCACCCGGGACTTCCCCTCTTCGAGGAAGTCTTCAACTCCCTCCACGACCTTGACATCCCGGGCACCACTTGGGCGGAACTCCTAGACAAAACCCTCTTTGAGGGATAACCCCTTTCCACCGCCTTCGGAACCTTCCTCCGCACCACCCCCGGATCCTTCTGTCCCCACTGCCTTCGGACCCTTCCGCTCCATCTCACCGCCTTCAGACATCTCCTCTTCTCTGCCTTCGGATAGTTCCTTTATATCATATTCATCTTGACTCACGGACACCGCCCTCCCACATAGCCTTCTCTTTACAGGCTATGCGTTTCCCTTTATATCCATCGTTTACTTACACATGACCGCATCGCGATGCATCTCTTTCCCATTTAAGGTTTAGGACTCCGATGCCTGCCCTAAACCTCTGTACTATATATATTAGAGTGCCGCTTCCCTGTAACTCTAACCTTGATATACACCATTCTGTGTACTATCAATCCAGTTCCCAGAGACCACCCCCTCTCTTGACCTCTCAACCGCCCTCCCCTCATTACCGCTCTTGGCCAATCCAAGACCTGCTAGCACTGAGCTAGGAACGTCATCGTCTTACTGACGATAGGACGCCGGTACTACACAGACGTGTACCATTGTTACGCGAAGCGTAACAATTCCATGGTTACTTCCTTGGTTACCCAGTCGATTACAGGGTTCTTTTCTGTTAGCCAGGTTATTCTGAGGATAATGTTTTGTTGTTTCCCACTAGCTAACACCAGGAAGTCCCTCTCCTCCTGTTCTTGGTTGATTATTATTAATAGATGGACTTTGAACCTTATTTGTCCCATTTTGTTCGGGGTTCCATCAGCATTATATGCATTCTGAGGCTGTTTCAGGGGGATGAAGGGGATCTTGTTTCGCTTGGCAAAGGCATAGTCGATAAAGCAGGTGGTGGCTCCACAGTCAACTAGAGCAATGGTTTTTGCAACTTTTGGGCTTCCAGGGTTTGAAATTTCTATGGGGATGAATAGTGATTTGTCATCAGTGGTTATGGTTACATTTGGAAGCATAGGAGAGCATGTTGTTGCCCTGAGTCTCCTACTTAAAAATCCTCTTCTTTGATATAATTGGTGATCTCCTTCTCTTTATCTCCTATTTTATTGAAGTGTTCTTTCAGGATCCTGAGAACTTCTTTTTTGTTAATCTTTTGAGCCTCAAGCTTCTTTATGTATTTTTCCAATTCCTTGGTCTGGGAGTCTATTTCTCTGATCCATTTAGGGTTGGGCGGCCTAAAGGGGGTTTTTCCAGGAGGCACGGACTTCCCCTTTTGGGGGGGATGATTTCTGGTATGACATCCAACTTTATGGCATTGGTAACAATGGTTCTCTCTGTTGTGCCTCATCCTTTCTGCTTTGGTGAGTCTGATGATGTCCACATCCATGGCATTGGAGTCTCTCCTTGGCCTTCTGTTGGTCTGGGAAGATTGGAATCTTCCCAATCTGAAGTCATTGAGTCTTTCATATGCTTGGGTATGGGTACTGGCTGTGGCAATCCATCCTTTTAAGGTGGTAGGTTCAGTTCCTCTAAGGATGTTGCTGATTAGGTTGAAGGGAAGGCCAGTGCAGAACAAGTCACAAATCATGGCTTTGTCTGTCATTTTGGTGAGGGAGAGGAGAAGATTGAATTGGGTGGTGTAGTCTTTCAAGGCTTCTGCTGTTATTCCTTTCATCCATAAGTTTTGTATTCTTCTTTGGGCGTCAGTTGCTTCATTCTTTGAGGAGAAGGCATTTTTGAAATCCTCTTTGAATGTCTCCCATTTCTTGTAGTCTTGGTTGGTCTCCAGCTTGTCATAGTACCCTTCGGCAAAGGTCTTTCCTTGTCCTTCACTCATTCTGCTTAAAGTGGTGGTGATAATTTCTTCATCAGTCATCTTTGCTTTCTTTACATTTCTCCATGCTTTCATTGCTTTTAGCCACCAGTTGGCATCCTCCACTTTTTCTGTGAAATCTTTAGGCAAACTTTCCTCCCCCACTTTGTCGTCAGAGTCAGAGTCGTCTTCATTGGTGTCTGAGTCCCAGTCCCTTTCTTCTGGTCCAGGCAGGTGGATGTCAGGGTCAGGAGGTGGTGGATCGTGTTGAGATCTGGTTGGGTTGAAGCTGGAAGATGGTTGGGTAGGGGTACAGGAGGTTTCTCTGAAGGATGTTCTTTTTGATTGTTGTTGCTGCCACCTTCATACGTTAGCTTCGTCCTGGGCTTGGGAATTGGCAAAGTTGAGTTCACTTGCTCTTTGTTGAGCTCAGTAAAATGCCCTGTCCTTGGGGGAGAGGTCCAGGTCCTCTACAGGGTCATATCTGGATATGTTGGGCAGGTGTTTGATAATGTGTGTGCTTTGGTTAAGCTAGTTCTTTTGTTATGCAAGTGATCTTCTGTGAAGTCGCCTAGAGGGTTCCAATGATACTTCTCTTATAGGAGGTTTATCCCAAGAGAAATAGAGTGTTCACTCAGAAGTAGAA
>JBBPKW010000934.1:0-10397 GCA_038089475.1 Boletus aff. vermiculosoides | reverse complement strand
ATCCATGTTACAGCACACCATTTCTACCAGTCTGCTGCTACCAGATCAGCTACAAGCTATGATCCTACTCAATGCCTTGCCAAAACCTTATGACCCCATCATATCCACCCTCACCCAAACCATTACTTCTGGCGACTTTAATGTTGATAACGTCTCTGCAAAGATTATGGCAGAATCACACCCCTTCCTATTCCGAATACCCCGTGGGAACACATCACAGCCGACTTCATCACCGGACTCCCAAACTCCCATGGATATAATGCTATTTTAATGGTAGTAGACCGTTTATCTAAAGAAGTGGAATTGATTCCCACAAACGACACGTGCTCGGCTCTGGACACAGCCAAACTCTTTATGAATCACGTCTGGAAGCATCATGGACTTCCACATTCTATTACCTCAGACCACGGGCCACAGTTCGCCTCGCAAGTTATGAAACACCTTAACGATTCCCTTGGTATTGATACCAAGCTTTCCACTTCTTTCCATCCACAGACGGACGGACAATCAGAGATTGTAAACAAGGAAGTTGGAAAATTCTTACGCATCTTCTGCTTCGACAAGCAGACATTATGGAGCGATTGGCTTGCCATCGCACAATTTTCAATAAACTCAAAAAGGCACACATCGACGAAGAAGTCACCATTTGACGTAACTCAGTCTTACGAACCTCGCATGGGAATAGAACCCATTGCATCAGATAACGTCCCAGCAGCACAGCAGTTTGCCAAGGACATGAAGGTTACCATAGATGAGGCCAAGAAAAACATGCTGCAAGCTCAGCAAAACATGAAACATTATGCAGACCAGAAGCACTCAGACGCTCCCACATATGCTGTCGGCCAACTAGTTTGGTTATCAACCGACAATCTCCGACTCACTCGCGCTTCTAAGAAGCTCTCTGAACGATGGCTAGGCCCGTTCAAAATTATGTCACTTAAAGGAGGAAATGCTGTAGAACTGCGTCTCCCTAAATCTATGCAGATTCACCCAGTTGTGAACGTCTCACAGATTAAACCGTACAAGGACCGCATGGAGGGACAGCCCTCGCACCGGCCGGGACCAGTCAACGTCTCAGAGAACCGCGACAACGAATGGGAAATCGATTACTTATGCGATTCCCGCCTCAAAGGAGGCAAATTAGAATACTTAGTCCACTAGAGGGGCTATTCAGAAACAGATCGGACTTGGGAACCGAAGACCAATCTTGTCAATGCCAAAGAAGTGTTGAAAGACTTCCACAATTCCCACCCGTCAGCGCCAAGAGTGTTGTCGATCCCACCTGATCAATTTATGCTTCTCTTTGAAAAGCGACCAGAGCCATTGACTGAGCTCTCGAAAAAGAACACACCCTATAATCGTCTAGAAGCCGATTCATAGAGAGGGGATAGTGTTACGGTCATAACTATGCTCATCTTCTTCACATATTCTTTTTCGTTATCTTATCTTATCGGATCACGTGATTAGGTCACGTGTGCTGCATCAGACACCAGCTTTACTTTATTCTTCACAAGAGCACAAGGACTCTGCGCTAGAGACGCTTTTCTTCTTTTCTTTTCTTCTTCCCCGATCAGATCTGAGATCTTATCCTGATATGATTATATTATTCCCACGGTAATTACCGTTCATGCTTCTCTTCCATTCTGCCACACAATGTGTGCACCTCATGATATTAATTACCGCTCTCTTCCATTTTACATGTGTATGCCTCACATATTTAATTTCCATTTCCCCTATGCCCTACATCTATAGATTTTACCACAACATGTACACACATACTATGAATATATAAACCGGATGGGCTACGGCTGGAAACTCCAGTCTAGTCTCTTCGGATCTTACATCCAAGCAGGACTCAGGAGACCTTTGGGCTCATATCTTCTTCCTTCACTTCCATTCCTCCACTCCAGTAGTTTTAGGTGTTACCTGAAGCATTAGTTGCTTGGGTCATTTCATGTTGTCTCTTCAAAGCTGACTGTCCACACCTGCCTCATGTACCCCTCTGTCTCTCCTTCCTGCTCTCTCTCCAAACTTTGAAGTTGACCATCCAGGGCTGGGCTAGTGTTGTGCAGGGCCCAGCTTCAAGGGGCTTTGGCCTCAGAAAATCCAGGCTGGGCCCTGCATCAAGGCTTTGACCTGGGCTGGGGCCCACTAGGCGAGGGTGAGGGTACATCAGAGGGTGAGAGAGCATGCAGAAACAATGGCACAATGCATGCAATTCTGCATATTATGCTGTTGTTTTTGCATGCAAGCTGAGAGCATGGGTGAGGAGCACAATGGTATTATGCCAGTGTCCTTCTGGGCGCTTCTGGTGATTCTGATGATTCTGATGGTTCTGAAGAACATTGTACCATAGGGTGAAGAGGCCTTTTTATAGGGAGAAGGATATTCTTCCTAAAGAGGATCTAGCATTCACTCACAAGTAGAATGATGATTTTATGAGATCAAAATGCCAGAAGATACACAGAGCTGCATAGAACTAGCTTAAGGCTACTTCTATGATATTCAAGGGTTTTTATAGACAGAGAGAGAATTGCCAAAAATAGGAGAACAATGGGATGTGTAAATGTTAGAAACTATGATCTGATCAGAAGCAAGTCCCAATCAAAGAGGAGGAGAAACATGGTCCATTCTCCAGAGAATCCAGAGCAAGACTAAAGGAGGATTACAAAGAAGGTCAACTTCTTGCATGTGTGTATGAAGGTTAAGTAAGAAAGAGGAGGAAACAAGGGAAGGTTAAGTAGGCAAAGACTGGAACTGGTCCCAATCAGAACCGGTTCCATACCTGGAATGTCTATGTTTGTAACAATACCCCGGTCATATGGTAGATTGTTCCTAATCCACCTAGTCTCGGTCAGGCCCAGATTGGTCCCCCTCATTCACCTCATAGTCCCAAGGGTCTAAGTCGGAAAAGGGGGAAGAAGGACTTCAGTTGGGAACATGATGGGGACATTCTCGTCAGAGATGGTTGGTGGTCCCGCAGATGAAGCAAACTCTAGCAGGGCGTCTGCTGTGTCTCCCTCTATCCACGCTAATGCCAGTGGATACTCATGGGGGGGTAGTAGATTCTCCAGGTCCAGTGGTGGGAGACTGTATTCACATTTGAGCCACTGAATTGATGATGTTGCAGAGGATTTGTTGGCTGCTGGTGGAGATAGGGAAATGGTTTTGTGGAGGATTTGATTCTTCCATATCCATAGCAACAGGGGGTGGGAACAGGGTAGGTGGTCCAGGAGGAACAGGGGGAGGAACTTGGAGCAGAGGAGAAGAGTCGGATTCACCAGTTCTTCAAGGAGATGGATTGGGACGGGTCTCAGTGAAGATATTGCTGGGATAAATGGGGGGATTTGGGAGGACAATGAAATCAGACAGGTAGGTTCTTCATTCCTCAGGGTTAAGGGCCACAAGCATGGGATGGATAATGAAAGTGAACTGCTCTGGAGGAATGTCATTAACCACTTGGCAGAACCCTGCAATGAAGAGAAGTTCCAGGACATTGCCTCGTATGGCAAGGAGAGACTCAACCAGGGCTGAATCAAATGGTCCAGTACTGTATCTTGAGTTGTTCTGGATAAAGAATTGGTAGTGGAGGTAAACTCATCGATACATTCTAACCAGGCTGAAGAGGAGCTGGGATCCATTGATAGCATAGTGAGTTTGGAGGAAGTTGTCAAAGATGGTGGATTGGAGTACAATGGTGAAGGTAACTTTTCGAAGAAATGGGGAGAGATGGTGCACATGAACAGGGGGAGTGGATGGGACAGGGGTTTCCAGGGACATCTAATAGAAGTAGTGGAAAGGGCAGTAATCTAGTTTACAGAAGCAGGAGTGTTGATAATGATGTCAGGTGGCTTTGCTGAGGAGTGTTGGGGTGATGGTCTTCCCCTTGAGGAAGTTTCAGTGGAGAAAGTCTAAGTTTTCTTTGGAGAGATCAAGAGCTTTAGGGATCTCTGAGAGGTACAATGGGGATTTCATGTTATCTTTTTTATTTGAGTTTGTGGGCCTCTTTATAGAGGGTTAGGATTTTCTGTGCATTTCTGAAATTCCACTCAGGTTCCCAAGTGGCTTCTGAGAGAGGATAGCCTTTCCAGGCAGTAAGGTACTGTCTTGATCGAAGGTGGCCTTTATGTTGTATAATATGGTCTATTTTGTATTCTTCCTCTCCATGGGCTAGTTCAGGGGGAGGTGTGGAAAATTGGGTCCATGTTTGTTGGTTTCAATAAAGGGGGTTAAAAGTGATGTGTGAAAGACAGGGTGAATCTTCCATTGTTTTGGGAGGTTTAGCTCATAGGCTAGATTTGATATGACCTTCTTTATTTCAAAGGGGCCATGATGTTTGGGGGCTATTTTCTTGTTGAGGTTTAGCAGGAGATGGGTGGCCTCCAGCCACACCTTTTGTCCTGATTGGAACAGCATGAACTTTCCTTTAGTTCGGTTGGCCATGATGGTCCTGGTCTTTTTGAGAGAGGTGGTGGCTTCGTCTCAGAAGGACACTAGGTCTTTGAGTTAGTCTTGTACCACAGGAACAAAGATAGGGCTGATTTTGGGATAGAAACAGGGATGGTATCCCATTAGGAGGTGAAAAGGGGAGCCATTGGTGGCTGAGTGTGTCATGGTGCTGTGGTGAAATTCAGCTAGGGGTAATGCTTCTGTCCAGGCTAAAGGGTTATTTTGGCAAAACAACTGTAGGTAGGTTTCTAGTTCTTGGTTGACTCACTTGGTTTCTCCATCGGTTTGAGGATAATAGGCCATGGACAGAGCTAGGTCATACTGGAGGAGACAGGCTAGCTCCTTAGTGAATGCCAAGCTGAACTGTGGCCCTCAATCAGAAATGACCTTGTTGTGGAGGCTGAAGTGAGGAAAGACATTTGTGAAAAAGAGTTTGGCTATTCCTTCTGCTGAGATGCTTTTTGAACAGGGGATAAAGATCACCCCCTTCATTAGCCCATGGTCGACCACAACCAGGACAGAGTCAAAGGCTCCACTGGGAGGAAGCCCTGTGATAAGATCCATGGAGAGCACCTGAAAGGGGTGGGTTGCAGATGAGGCAATGGGGGACAGTGGGGGTCTGGTTGGGTGTGTGTTGACCTTGTTTTGTTGGCAGGTCATGCAGCTCACGATGTACTGGCAGATGAAGATGGCCATCCCTGGCCACCAATAGTCCCAGGAGAGTAGGGTCAAGGTGCAGGCCAACCTAGCATGGCCCCCATGGTGGGAGTGGTAAATAGACAAGATGAGAGGTTGACAGCAATCTTCAGGGATGTAAGTTCACCCCTGAAAGGTGAGGTGACTGCCATCATAGGCCCAATTGGTGGCCTTAGCACAAGGTAGCAGGGAGGAACCTTTGTGGAGGGCAGAGAGGGCATCAATGACAAGGGGGTTGGTGGTGGTGGATTCCAAAATTTTAGAGGCTATGGTGACGTCCAGAGATCTGGCAAATAGGTTGTCAGGGAGTAGTTGAAGTGCTTGGTTGTTATTGCAGATGGCGGGATGGTCTTTTCAGGACAGGGCATTGGCGGGGCCCATAGCAGTCCCAGGGAGGCGGGTAAAGGATAGGTTGAAGTCCTGCAGAAATATTTGCCACCAGGCGTATCTGCAGGTTAATTTCTGGGGCTCCCGGAAGTATGTCAAATTCTTGTGGTTGGTGAGGATGTGGACTGGGTGGTGTGTGCCCCTGAGGTAGTAACACCATTTCTGAAGGGCTAGGATCATGGTGAGTAATTCTTGGTCGTAGATGTCGTAATTCTGCTTGGGGATGGAAAAAGTTCTGGAGAAATAGATGCAGGGGTGGAGGTTGCCATTGCAGTCTTTTTGCATTAACACATCCCCCACAGCAGTGAGGGAGGCATTGGTCATGACATGGAAGAGGTAGTCAGTGTCAGGGGTGCACAGGATTGGCTGGAGGAGAAAGGCATTTTTTAGGGTTTGGAAGGCTCGCTGTTTGGCATCCCCCCAGTGCCAGGGGGCATGCTCTCAAGTTAGGAGTAGAAGGGGGTGAGCAATGTCAGAGAAGGCAGGAATGAACTTCCAGTAGAAATTACAGAATCCAATGAAGGACCTGACCCCTTTCACATCCTTGGGGGGTTCCCACTTCTCAATGGCAGCCAGCTTAGAGGAGTTCATATGAGCTTGGTCTTTTGAAACTCAGAGCCTGAGGTATTCCACTGTTTCCCAGTCAAATGAGCACTTTTCTGGGCAAAGGTACAGATGCTGCTCTTGGAATTGTTGAAGGACCTTGTGGGTCCCTTTTTCATGGAGGATGGGGTCGGCTGAGTGGATTAAGATGTCATCCATGTAAATTATCAGCCATCCTTCAGCAATGAAATCTTTGAAGGTTTCATCCATGTAGGCTTGGAAGGTGGCTGGGGAGTTGCTTATTCCAAAGAACATTACAATGGGCTCGAAAAGCCCAAGGGGGGTGGTGAAGGCTGCTTTCCACCAGTCCTTTGGTTTGATGAGGATGTTATTGTATCCCCAATGGACATCAAGCTTCATAAAGATTGAGGACCCCTTTAATTTATTGATCAGGTCTGGAATTCTGGGAAGGGGATAGGCATTTTTGACAGTGTGTTGGTTGAGGTAGCAGTAATCCTGGCAGGGACATAACTTTCTGTCCGTCTTCTGTATGAAGAAGGGGGTGGCCTGTGGGGAGTTCAATGGCTGTATTTTCCCATTCACCAGGTTTTCCTTGATGAAGTTCTTGCAGGCCTTGGTTTCTTCAGGGTTGAGGGAGTAATTTTTTGCATGTTTGGGGACAAAGCTGGGGAGGAGGTCAATTCCATGGTCAAAGGGTCTGCTGGGGGGAAGCTCAGTGACCTCTTCATCTGTAAAGACCCCTTTGTACTTTTAATACTGTGGAGGAATTCCTTCTTGGGTTTTCACCATTTCTTGGGCTATAGTGGTGGAGATAGTTATCTTTCAGACTTGTTCTAGGAGGGCTTCAAACCGCTGTTGATACAGCTTGTGTAGTTTGACATTTTTGTCAGTTCCTAGAAACCAGAGCAGGTATCACTGGGTGAGGGCTTCTGTTCCATCTCTTTTCCTAATTTTATCATTGGGTTCAAGGGTGACTTCTTTGGTTGACCAGTTGATCAAGGGGTTTTTTTTAGTTAACCAGGTCATTCCAAGGATAATGTTCTATTGCTTTCCGCTGGCTAATACCAGGAAATCCCTTTCTTCTCAGTCTTGATCGATGGTTATGGCTATCTGGACCTTGAATTTTATCTGTCCCATTTTATTGGTTGTCCTGTCTGCATTATATGCATTCTGGGGTTGTTTGAGTGGAATGAGAGGCATTCTGTGTCTTTTCACAAAGGCATAGTCTATGAAGCAGGCAGTTGCTCCACAGTCAATTAACGCAGTTGTTTTTGCAACTTTAAGGCTTCCAGGATTAGAGAACCTAATAGGGATGAATAGAGATTTTTCATTCATCACTAATGTTACATTTGGAAGCATAGGAGAGCATGTCATTGCCCTGAGTCTCCTATTTAAAAACCTTCTTTGTTGAGGTGGTTGATATATTCCTTTCCTTTTTCACCTGGCTTGTTGAAGTGTTCCTTCAGGGTCCTTAAAACCTCTTCTCAGTCTATTTTCTGTTCTCCTAGTTTCTTGACATATTCCTCCAGTTCATTGGTAGGGGAGTCTATCTCTTTGATGCATTCTTGATTCTGTGGACAGGTGGAATTTCTTCCCGGGGGGTTTCTATTGATGCTCCTCTGGGGACCCTGCCCTTGGTGGTTTCAGGTGTGACAGCCTACTTTATGGCATCTGTAGCAATGATTCTCTCAGTTGTGTCAATTCCTTTTCACTTCTGAGAGTCGGATTATATTGACATCCATGGCATTCAGGTTGCTTCTTCTAGGGCATGGATCTCCCCTGAAAGCTTGGAATTATCCCAGCCGGAAGTTGTTTAGTCATTCATATGCCTAAGTGTAAGTGCTGGCAGCGGCCATCCATCCTTTCAGGGTGGTTGGCTCAGTTCCACAGAGGATATCACTGATCAGGTTGAACAGAAGTCTGGCACAGAAGAGGTTGCAGATCATTGCTTTGTCAGTCATCTTGATGAGGGAGAGAAGAAGGCTGAACTGGGTGGAGTAGTCTTTTAAGGCTTCTGCAGTTATTCCTTTCATTCTTAGGGTTCTAATCCTCCTTCTTGCATCCACTGCTTTGTCCTTGGAGAAGAAGGCATTTTTGAAGTTTTCTTCAAACATCTCCCACTTCTTGTAATCTCCATTGGTTTCTAGTTTGTTGTAGTATCCTTCAGTGAAGATCTTTCCCTGTCCTTCGCTCATCCTGGCTAGGGCAGTGGTAACTATTTCTTTGTCAGTCATCTTGGCTTTTTTGACATTTCTCCATGCTTTCATGGCCTTCAACCACCAGTTGGCATCCTCTACCTTTCCAGTAAAGTCCTTTGGTAAGTTTTCTTTTCCCATCTCATCTTCAGATTTGTTGTCTTCACTGTCTGGGTCCCAATTTTCTTCGTTTGGCCCTGGAAGGTGGATATCAGGGTCAGGAGATAGGGTGAGCTGTCAGGAGGGTTTGGTGGGATTAAAGGATTGAGACAATTGAGTCAGGGTGGTAGCTCTGGAGCCAGATGATTCTCTGGACTATTGTCTTTCTTGTTGTTGCTGTTGCCACCTTCATACATTGGCTTCTTCTCATGCCTGGGTGTTAGCGAGATTGAGTTGGCTGGCTCTTTGCTGTGCTCAGTAAAATGCCATGTCCTTGGGAGAGAGGTTGGGGTCATCCACTGGGTTGTAGCCAGATATGTTGGGCAGGTGTTAGACAACACTTGCTTAGAGGTAAGCTAGTTCTTTTGTTATGCCAGTGTCCTTCCGGGCACTTCCAGTGGTTCCGATGATTCCAATGGTTCCAAAGAATGTTGTACCATAGGGTGAAGAGGCCTTTTTATAGGGAGAAGGATATTCTTTCTAAAGAGGATCTAACATTCACTTGCAAGTAGAACAATGACTTTATGAGGTTAAAATGTCAGAAGATACACAGAGCTGCATAGAACTAGCTTAAGGCTACTTCTATGGTATTCAAGGGTTTTTATAGACAGAGAGAATTGCCAAAAATAGGAGAACAATGGGATGCATGAATGTTAGGAACTATGATCTGATCAGAAGCAAGTCCCAATCAGAGAGGAGGAGAAACAAGGTCCATTCTCCAGAGAATCCAGAGCAAGACTAAAGGAGGAATACAAAGGAGGTCAACTTCTTGCATGTGTATATGAAGGTTAAGTAAGAAAGAGGAGGAAACAAGGGAAGGTTAAGTAGGCAGAGACTGGAACCAGTCCCAATCAGAACTGGTTCTGCATCCAGAATGTCTATGTTCATAACAAATGGCAGGGTGGGTAAAGGCGAGAGCAATGAGAGTGAGTGAGGGCTATGAGGGGTTCTGCCATTGCTAGATAGGGTGGGTGATGAGGGTGAGGGCAAGGGCAACAAAGGTGATGGTGATGGCAAGGGTTCTGGGCAACAAGTGACAAGGGTGAGGGCAAGGGCAACAAGGGTGATGGTGAGGGCAGGAGAAAGGGCAATAAGGGTGAGGATGAGGAGCACAACAGTTCAACATGCACGACCACTTGTGCCTCGTCCTGCCACCCCATCTATCCCCACTCTTGCCTTTGGTATGCAAAAGTGATGGTATAATGTACATAGTCAGCATGCACATGGTACTGACAACTGCCACTCTTGTATACCTTCATCTTTCCCTGTTCCCACCCTCACCCCTCAATCCACCCTCACCCTCATCTCCCCCCCGCACCAGCACCAGCCCCCCCGGCCGCGGCGCCCTTATTGCATCATCTTTGCCCCACACCTCCACCTTGTCCTCACCTGACCTCCCCCTTCCTTTCTTGTCCTTGCCCTGACATTTGGCATGCAGAAGTGATGGTACAACATGCATGGTCAGTGTGCATGTCATACTGTCACTCCTGCATTTTGCTTGCCCTGACTGGCCCTCATCCTCACCTCAGGCTCACCATCACATCACCATGTCACAGCCTCACCCTCTCATATTGCCCCCTCATCTTGCCATCACACCCTCCTAACACTGCCACTCCCTCATCATTGTTGTTACTGTCGCTGTCTTATCCTCCCTTGTCTTCACCCTCATCCCTTCTTGCCCCCACCCTCATACTTGCTTTGGTGTGCAAAAGCAACAGTACAATGTGCATGGTCAGCATGCACATTGTGTCATCATTCCTGCACTGTTGTCACCCCCACCTTACCCCATTCCCATCCTCACCCTTGCCCTGGCCCAACCAACAACAACAATGAATGGAGTAAATTACTCCCTCCACCTCTCCTCCCTGTTCTCTCCAAAGCCAACTGTCCACACCATGCTTCAAATACCTTGATCTCTTGTACAACTCATTGATATTTTGTAGTACA
>JBBPKW010000933.1:0-10403 GCA_038089475.1 Boletus aff. vermiculosoides | reverse complement strand
CTTGACGACTCCTCAAGCCTTCGCCTTGTGGACTTCGTATCCATCGTAGGAACAACCTACGACAGTACTCCTCGCAACCCTCGAAGACCGAGTCTACGCTTGCCCCTACCCGGGTCAACCGTAACACCCACCTCTAGCGCAACTACGGCTAACGCTTATGCCGGAATCATCCTAGTCGACCTACAGGCCTCTCCTACTACAGAAGAACCCTAATCACGCCTCAACAACTATCCCCTAAAGGACCACCTCCCTATCCATCCTATTCGGAGAACAGCCTCCATCCTGTCTCACACGGAAGAATCAACATCACCCCGATGACCTCGCTAGCACTGCATATGAGTCGTCCCTACTTCCTCTAACATCAGACTGGCTGATGTTCCCTCTGCAGTCGGTCCGCCCTCTCCGGACTGCTACTCCCTTCTCCACCTACCATGGATGTTCCCTTGATTCTATTATAGAAGCACTACCTCCCACTTATATTGGTATCCACGTACCATGGTTGGTTTCACCTTGCTATGCACCTGTATCAGTATATTGCCTTATTAGGCAACCTCCCATACTTAGACATTCCCATATGTAGCTTAGCATAGCTTCCCACCTGTATATAACCCCCAGATCTCTGTAGAATAGCTTCCCAGCTAGTTCTACGCAATCCAAGCGTATTTCTTAGTGTTCCTCACTTGAACCTCTATAAGTCTTAACCTACACTTCTAAGTAGGTGGTAATAAGCCTGACCACTCCAAGATACTTTGCTACCACTATCATGCTGTTGCCATGTCAGTAGTTCCTATATGGCTAGGAACTTGAACACCTAGAGATCGCTAGCATCCGTAACAATAATGGTCATGGTTTCTGTGGTGGCATGAGTGGTGTTATCTTTGTGAATGATGTGGTATAGGCCCTTTGAGGTACATGGTATCCAACTGATTATATCTCCATCTGACCTAACAATGGTGCAGTACCCATTTGCAAAAGTTGTCAAGAGTCCAAGCTCATTGAGGCATCCAATTGACACAAGTGTGTACCCAACCTCAGGGAAGTACAGCACTTTGGTGAGTCACAAACTCGACATGTCAAATTCATTCAGGACTTTGATAACCATGCTGCCAATTCCAATTGTACTAAATTTTTGATGGTTTGCAGCAATAAAGGATTTGGGGGGATTGTGGTGAAATCCTCAAAGTGTTTGCAGTATGGGGAGATATGGCAGGTCATACCTGAATCAAAGAGTTCAATTCAGTGTGAGGTAACAGGGTCATCAGAGACCTTCATAACATCATTCTCCAGGTCTAGGCTGGCAGGGGCAATAGAATCAGCATGGTCAACTGATACCTTGTCATTGACTTCATTTGCTTGTAATTCATCATCATCAAACTCCAAGTCCCACAGACTATCATCGCCAGCGACCAAGAACCAATCATTGTTGCCTACTTCAACATCTTCTTATTCATCATTAGAGGATTCTACAGATCCAAGGTCTGGAATGGATTTGTCATCACTGGAGAAGTTGGATACTCCAAATACTGTTACAGATGCTAGTGATCTCCTAGCGTTCTGAGTCCTAATCATATAGGAAACACCAACAAGGCCAAGGCATAATGGCAAAGGCAACATATCTTGGAAGAGTCGAGCTTGTTTACCACCTGCTTAGAAGCGCAGGTCAAGGCTTATAGAGTTCCAAGTGAAGAGAACACTAAGAAATACACTGAGATTGCACAAGAGGATGTACACCAGCGTAGAACTAGCTGGGGAGCTATTCTACTGAGGACCAGGGTTTATATACAGGTGGAAAGCTATACTAAACTACATAAGGGAATACCTAAGTAAGGGAAGTTGCCTAATAAGGTGATGCAGTGATACAGTTGCATAGTAAGGTGAAACCAACTGTTGTATGTGGATACAGGTGTAGTGGACCGAATGGGAGGTAGTACTTCTATAATGAGACCAAGGGTTATACATATCTATGATTGGATGGGAGAGTGGTACCTATCTGAAGGAGGTGGGGTGACTGTAGCAGGAACATCAGCCAGTCTGATGTTAGAAGGAGTAGGGATGACTTGTATGCAGTGCTAGTGAGGTCATTGGGATAATGCTGGTCCCTCCATGTAGTATAGGACAGGGGCTGTGTGGAATACTTTAGTAGTCACTAAAGTAAAGGTAAACTACTGTGGTGCAATGTAAGGCTTGCTTATGTAAGCCAACTACCTAATCTGGAATATAATATCCAACACTCCCCCTCAAACATGAGAGGCTAAGACAATAGACTGTAAGTGTTTGTCCTCATGAAAGATGGTAAAATCAACAGAAAGTATACCAAATGATTATTAAATGAATGACTTTGTAGTCCATGTAGCAGCATCGTATGTGCAGGTGAGTCTGTCTGTGGCTGTGTGCATGCGATGTCCATATTTGGTAAGTCGTGCCTTGGGTAGTAGCGCTGTGCTATCTCTGCACACTCCATTGTCCTCAATTGATTCTGGCACTATCGTCTTCATGTTTTGCACCTTGGAGTTGCTCCCCCAGCCTCTGTACACAATGTACATTGTATCCGGCCCATCCGATCTGCCTGATTTGGCTTTGGTGCAACCATTTTGCATGATAAGCCCAATTTCTCGATTGGAGGTGATTAACTCTTCTAGGTTGCGATTTCAACTTTTCTTGTCGATGTGGTGGGTTAATGGGCTCGGTAGGACGTCTGTGGTGATGGCTAGGTGGTGTGGGTGGCCCAGGTGCGTTGTCCATCAAGCATTTTCACTGTCCTCGCTGATTTTGCCCTACTGCAGCTATTTTCTTCATTTCGACTCGTTTCGAGCCATAACACATGCTGCCTGGTGCCTCACCCTTTCCGCACCTTTCCCCATGCCATCTGAAGCTGTCTGCACCATTCTGGCACAGCGCTTTGCCTCCAACACCTTCTCCTTCATCCTGATCGCCTAAATCGCCTCTAGGGGCTATAACTCGACTTTGTGGCTTCGTTTCGTCAACATGCTGCTCCCTGTTGCTTATATGACATCTCCCATGGTCCCTGGAGGTGCCTGGGTCATTCCGCCGCAGCGCTTCACCCTTTATGCTTCTGCTTTCGCCATTTTCACTATTCTGGCCTCCTGGCCCTCTACCTTGACATAGCGACTTCAGATCTTCAAAGCGCTGGTTCCTATGCCTTTTGGGACATATTCCATGCGTCCTGATGCTGTCTACAGCATTCCGCTGCAGTGCTTTGGCCTTGGTGAGTCCGACTTCGTTCTTTTCACCTTTAGAGCCTTCTAGACCTCTATCTTGGCCTGGTGACTTTATATCGATGTAGCATCGCTTTCTACCACCTTCAGGATGTCTTGTGGTACTGCGGTGATGGCCTGGTGAGTGTGCTTCATCATCTGCCTTGATCTGCTCGTCTCGAGCTCCCTGAGGTGAGTTTTCTTCCTCTCTCTGCTTCGAACATTCTGGGGTGTGTTCTGACATTATCCGCAGCTTCTGCAGTCAACTGGTGATGTTGTCGACACCTGCTGATGGTTCCGACATGTCTGCTTGGGCTCTGGTAGGTGTGACGTCATAGCTCACTGATGCTACCTTCTCCCCCTCGAGCTCGACACTCAGGGTTTCATCATTCTCCTGCTTGCTCAGTGCGTTTTGATGCGTCTGTGCGTTCTCCCCTTCAACCTGTGAGTCCCATCGTGCTTCCTCTGCTAATTCCACTGCTGCTCTTTCATGTGCAGTGTCTGCATTTGGTCTGACAGCGGTTTTGCCTCCTGGAGTGCTTGGGTTGACTTTCCACTCGGTGTCCAGCTTGTCCACTGGCCTCATGGGCCCTGCGCATTTTGTGTGTGGGTTTGCATCGTCAGCGGTCTTGTTGGTGACCTGCGGAATGGCTGTTTTGGGTTTCCAACTAACCTCTGCTTCATCTGCCCCACCCCCTTGCTCAGTTTCTGATGCATTTTCATGGGTTTTGGTGGGTTTAACGAATGTTTTGGGGTCGTTTCGGCTGCTCACTGGGGTTGTAACACTTCTGCCAACAGTCATTTTGGCCATGGTTGCTATGCCCAGTCCTCTTGCTGTGGCTGTGTCTTCATCAACTCTCCCATGTGGCTTTCTGCCCTTCTCGACTTCCATCTGGAGTCATTTGGCCACTTCCATCTGCCAGTTCCAAAGGCATTATCACTCGTAGGTCTGGTGGAGGCTAGGGTGTTTTCCGGACTTGATTATTGCTAGTACAGTAGCATAGTGGGATTCTGGAGTAGTGCACTTTGCTTCCTGTGCTGTGCTAACCATTTTCTCGCAGAAATCTGACCAATCATGTCCATCAAGACTTGAAACTTCTATTTTCATGCCATCTTCAAGTTCAGCTTTGAAAGGCATTTTCCGACTTTGGAATTTGAGTTGGGAGTGATCTACTGGGCTTGGAAGAGCTGGCTCATAACCTGTGGAATACTTTAGTAGTCACTAAAGTAAAGGTAAACTACTGTGGTGCGATGTAAGGCTTGCTTATGTCAGCCAACTACCTAATCTGGAATATAATATCCAACAGTGAAATAACCCAAGCAACTAAAGCTTCAGGTAACACCAACTACTATGAAATGACGAAGTGGAAGATGGAATAAGCCCTAAGGTCTCCTAAGTCCTGCTTGGATTGTAAGATCCGAAGAGACTAGACTGGAGTTTCCAGCTGTAGCCTGCTCGGTTTATATATTCATACTATGTGTGTACATGTTGGTATCAGATCTACCAATGTAGGGCATAGGGGAAACAGAAATGAACTATATGAGGTATGTGCATGTAAAATGGAAGAAGCAGTAATTAAATGCATGAGGTGCACATGCAGTGTGGCAGAATGGAAGAGAAGCATAAATGGTAATTACTGTGGGAGTAATATAACTATATCAGGATTAGATTTCAGATCTAATCGGGGAAAGGAGAAAAGGTAAAGTAAAATGTTCCTAGCATAGAGTCCTGGATGAGCCAACATCTGTGATCTCTGTAGCAAAGAATAAATAAAAGTGGTGTTGGTTGAGCACACATGACCTTATCATGTGATCTGATAAGATAAGATAGCGAAAAAGAAGGTAAATGTAAAGTGAACATAGTTACAACCATAACAAACAGGCTGTCCTTCAAGTAGGACGGATGGTTGGTAGTCTAGATGGTAGTATCATAGGGAGTGTAGGTGCCAGTAAGGCTGGGTGTACTGAAGATGACTAGGGTTCTTCCATAGTAGGAGAGGTCATTGGTTGACTAGGATGGTTCTGGTGTAAGCATAGCCATAGTTGTGCGGGAGGCAGACCACTAGTGGGATAGTCCTATGATTAGGGTACAATCATAACAAATACACCATCTTCTTCATTGGAATCAGCAACAGCTGCTTGTGTGGCATGTTCATCCTTTGTCAGTTTCACATTGCCACCATCTGCCCAGTCCTTGTTGTGGAAAAGGGACAGATGCTTATCTGATCCACATATCCAGCATTTGCATGGGCTGTGTCTTAAGTTGCTCTGCCATGAATGGGAGTGCCCACTTCTGCCTTGTCCTTGGTGCCTGCTCAGGCCAGCTAATGGAGTGGTGGCCATAGCTTTATCACACTCCCTACCATCATTGTGGGTAGTGTATTTTGACTTTTGTCAATCAGCCTCCTTGGAGATAATGGAGATCAGCATATTGGGTTTGATGGTCTTTGTAGCACTGAACAAGCAAGCAGCAGCCAGCTGATTTGAGGCAAAGTTGGTGAATGAGATAGGGAGGGATTTTATGATTGTGAAGCAGTAATCTGATTTGTTGATTGTAACTCCAACAGTGGCTAACTCCTCTCATTTTGTTCACAGGCTATCTAGGAAGTGGCATACTTCTGTTTTCTTTAGAAGCTTTGAGTTGAGGAACTGGGCATGCAGGTCTGTCTGTGCATATGCACCCTTTTTGGTATACTCCCACATAATCTCTTTCCACATCTCACACACAGAGGGAAGACTTCAAATGTGCAAGGCAGTGGAGTCTGGGATTTGTTGGGTAAGCAAATGCTTGGACATACTCTTGTCCTTGTGCCACTTATTTTCAGCAATGGTCTGATCAGGGGTTAGCGGCATGGAAAAGGAAGGTTGTGTGTTGGTGCCATCAAAATGGTCCCATAATTCCTTGGCCTCAACAGCAACCTGGAAATGGAACGAGAAGATTGCCCAATTCATGCCCTTGAGGTCAAGCTTGGGCATGTTGCTGGGGAGCGTGTCAGTAGTGACGGGGATAGTGGTGGACATTTTGGCAGCAGCATAGTATGCAGGGGAAAACACAGGGCTCAATAATCTAAAAGGATCTATAGAATGAGTAGCATGGCAGCTATCAAGGGACAGCATACTCAGTTGTCATGTGGGGGACAATGGACTTTGGTATTTACCTATCAAGGGACAGCGTACTGGGTACTAGTTAGCTTGTTGTAGATACTGGATGGAATAATACTGTGCTCACCTCAGTCATTGTGTGGGAGACAATGGACTAAGGTGATGAACTACTGAGGTCTATCTAATATACCTGGTGAGGGAATAAGGGCATGCTCAGAAGCGGGGCAAAACCAAGTTGTGTGGCAACATTGGGTAGACATGCCACTCATAGGACAAGGATACAAAGGGGAAAATATCTAATCGTAAAGTAACTATCATATGAGTCAAAGTAGCTATGCTGAAATAGGAAAGGAAGGAGAATGTAGATGAACCAGCAGATACGATATGTTGTAGCATGAGAAAGCTGTGCTTGTGCTTGCTACTCCAACATAAATACCAAAAACTGGGCCAATTCATAGCCAGCATGACCAGGCTGAGGAAGTGGCAAGTAATCACCATTGTGGATGAATTTGATGAACACCTCATCAGCATTCTCAATTTCCTCCTTGATGAGATAAGTCATGTTAATGTTGCCAGCTTTCTCTTCTTTAACAAGGGCTTGGGAGTTGTTATGGACGCTAGTGATCTCCTAGCATTCTGGATCCTAACTGTATAGGAAACACCAACAAGGCCAAGGTGTAATGACGGAGGTGACATATCTTGGAGGAATTGGGCTTGTTACCACCTGCTTAGAAGTGCAGGTCAAGGCTTATAGAGTCCAAGTGAGAGAACACTAGGAAATACACTAATATTGCACAAGAGAATGTACAATAGGAAAACCAGCGTAGAACTAGCTGGAGAGCTATTCTACAGGGGACCAGGGTTTATATACAACTGTGGAGCAGTGCTATGCTTCATAAGGAAGCGTCTGAGTAAAGGAAGTTGCCTAATAAGGCGATATATAGATACAGGTGTGTAGCAGGGTGAAACCAACCATGATACGCAGATACTGATACAAGTGGGGGTAGTCCTTCTTACATAAGGGACTAAGGGTTATGTCCATGATGGACAAAGAAGGGAGTAACAGTCCAGGGAGGATGGGATAGCCATGAAGGGAACATCGGCCAGTCTGATATTAGAGGAAGCAGGGATGACTCATACATTATGCTAGTGAGGTCTTTAGGGTAATGCTGGTTCCTCCATGTAGGACGGGTAAGGGCTGTCCTCCAAGTAGGACAGGTGGATGGTTGTCTAGGAGGCAGTGTCATAGGGAGCGTAGTTGCCAATGGTAGGCAGAGTACTGAGGATGACTAGGGTTCTTCCATAGTAGGAGAGGTTGCAGGTTGACTAGGATGGTTCTGGCATAGGTGTTAGCCATAGTTGCACTAGAGGCAAGTCACTATTGGGATATTCCTATGATTAGGGTACAACTGTAACAGGAGCATAGTAATGCAAGTCTGGCTTCAACAAAACAAAGAGAAGGGATAGTGAATGGGAGGGGGAAACTTGGATTTGGATATCACATTCTCAATGAAGTCATAGGTTAGCTGAAGCAGCACTTTTGCCCAGTAAAGGACATTTGCTTCTCAAAGGAGGTTCTCAACTTCTTCTCTGACTACAAAGTGGTTGAAGGGGGGATTGAAAAGCTAACCTGGGTGCCTGATGTAGGGTTGCTTGATAATAACCCTCTTGTGTTGGTGTGACCCAAGGCCAGTAGGTGAAGGCAGGGTAAGGAGAAGCTCGGCAGTGTGTGCTGTCTTGAATTCACCAACTTCAACAAGGTTGTCAGACACTGTACTGAATTGGAGTTGACCAGTAAGTAGGATAGCAGTTTCAATCTTGAATGCATGCTTGTTAGGATTTGGTAATATTTCAGATAGTGGCAGGGTGGGAATTGGATGGAAATCAATTGTATGAACAACATATTTTAAGACTAATCACATAGTTAATATGCAAGCAAGAGCTGTTAAATTTCACTTGTATTTTTGCTTATATCTATCTTGGCACCACTGCCTGACTTTAATGCCTCTCTGAGATGTTCATGATCAGGTGAAACAATTGCCAGGACTATCGCAGGCTTCTTTGATGGTGGAGACTTTGTGGTAATGCTAGAGATACTTTATGAGGCTTGATGATGGTGTTTGATCATCACCAGTTTCATTGATGATGGGTCAGACTATAATTAAGCATCAATATAATGTACTTAAAGCTGTTGGATGAATACAAGGGCTCACCATAATCTCAATGTTGTCATTGATTAAGATGATCTCCAAGTCCTTTCCCTGCTCAGTTCTGACATGGTGGACATTCAGTTGATTGCATGATCATGCAATCAGCAAGGGTTTGAATGGTGTCACACTGGTGGTCACAGGCTCAGGCATGAAAAGCAGATCCAGAGGATCAGCAACTGCACCATGATGTGGTGCCAAAGGACCAGAGGATGGACAGTGATGGTGACAGCTTGGATGCTGGACAGATGGTGCCACTAAAGCAGTGGAAAATGTAGAGGGATGGCAGAGAGAGGTTTGCAAATGAAAGGCTTGCAAAGATGTATGGGGACAAGCAATAGAAACTGACAATGGTCAATCTGGCGAAGGAGAGCAGGAAACTGACAGTGGTTGATCCAGCAAAGGAGGGTAACAGCCTGGCCAAGCAGTCTTCACTGAGGTAGAAGACAGAGCCAGCCTAGTGGGCTCATCATGCTTCTCAATGAATGACTTGTATTCATTCCATTGGCCCTGTGGTATGACAACATAGAGAGCAAATGCCTTGGTCTTGAATATAAACCCATTCCCATTCTTGTAGTTAGGGGATGTAAGACACTCTCAGTAGAAGTACCCAGTAGATATGTCCAGATGGTTGGTCAGATCAACCCATACATCATCACAGACAATGAATTCATCTGTATGCCAAGCAAACTCAGGATAAAAGGCAATAATCAGTGGATTAATAATATTGTGAGCAATGATGACAAGAGCCGGTGCCATGCTATGTGTGTCAATGTTCTTCTTCCCCTCAATGATATTCTACAGCACAAGATGCTGGTAAGTGCATATCAATGAGGTCATATGAACAAGACTTACATCAAATTGAACACCATGTAAACAACCCTGTTTGTGACCAGCCAACCCCTCCCATAGGGCTGAAAGTTTCAAGATGATTATTTCAGCAGGAGAACATTGGCTCATTCATGAATAGTATTGAACTTTGACTGGATAGAAAGCATGCTGTTTACTGTAATCAGATGAAGCACCAAGTGGTCAACTTGGGCCAGCCTGAGAAAGTGATATCACAGCAGGTGGTGCCCATGCAGAGAGGATATGCACATCAGGGCTTGAGTATGATGATGGAGGTGGCATGGTGCCTGACACATGCATGTGAGGATTAGGTCTATGGGCTGCAAGTAGGGCCCAGGAAGGTGGCAGCATGGCATTGGGCATGGCAAGAACACTGGATGGGTTAACACTTGCTACATTACATTAGTATAAGCCTGACATAGTATGAGAGTAAATGGGCACCTTACCCTTTGAGCGTGCTGCATTGGTTGAATGTCATATGGCTTGAGGGTCCGGGTTTGAAGGTTTTGGATTGCCTACAAGTAACATTGTTAATGAAAGAATATTGTTCAACATTACACTCCTATCTCACTGCCATACTGAACTGTCATTCTGCTGACATAATTTTTCAAAGCAAGTATAGCAAATATTACAAGCAGGCTGGGTGGTATCATAGCTTGCAACAGTGAAATATCTCTGACCCCATGAAATCACTACATCACAATTGCAACTACCACAAGATCTATCTTCCTGGATAATCTCTGTGAACCAAGCAATGAGCTGGAGATCCGACATTGGGAAGGAGTATGTTAGTGCAGCTGCGCTTGACAGGCATCCTTAAATACCTCAGCTATGCTACATGTTCATTCTGGCCCACCAAACAGTAACATTGCATTGTGCTTGGATCTCACTGGCCATGGAGATTGTTACGGTTGACCCGGGTAGGGGCAAGCGTAGACTCGGTCTTCGAGGGTTGCGAGGAGTACTGTCGTAGGTTGTTCCTACGATGGATACGAAGTCCACAAGGCGAAGGCTTGAGGAGTCGTCAAGG
>JBBPKW010000931.1:0-10416 GCA_038089475.1 Boletus aff. vermiculosoides | reverse complement strand
TTGCAAGCTATTGAAATGCCACAATGGGAAGTTGTCATTACATCAGCACTGCAATACTAGAGGCCCAATCCCAATAAGGAAGCCAATTGTCTTGCATTCAGCATTGCAATCTATATTTGGACAAGCTGGTCTGATTGGGAGGCAGTTGTGATAATATGAGTGGAGATGGTGCGATAAGATTGAGGGCCATTGAGTCAGGATTGATAGGACTTTCAGATAAGATTACAATGGTATTGAAATAAAGATACAAGAAAGGCTGTAAAATCAAAATATTAGCAGCCAGGCCAAATGCCACATCAGAGACATTGGGACAGGCCAGCCAGAATTCAAATTCTGACAGGCCAATCAGAATTTGAATTTAATCCACTTGAATCACTATTAGAACCAGGATTCAAACTAACAACTAGAACATTATTAGCAATTAATTTGTATTATAAATAATTTTGGTACTTACCACAAGCATACTTAACCATTAGGCTACCACGCCCTTGTTATACTGAAACCACACTTCAATATAATAAGTACTTTGACACTTGGAGAAATTTATGAGTTTGAACACATAGACAATATCACATTGGGATGAACACAAAATATGAAGCAGACATAGATATATGGCAATTCCAGGAAGCTAATATCAGAGCTAGTTACTATCTATTTGCTAGTACTGTGGAGCACATGAGTTATTGACTGTGCTGCTTTGCTGCCTTGCTTACTACCACAAGCCCTACCACAACCTCTTGCTGAGACTGGTTCAGATCCAGGTTCAACAGGAACTGATTCAGCTTCACCAGATTGCTCTGGGACAAGCTTGCTAGTGTCAGCAAGGTTGCCAGAACCACTAACCACTGTAACTGTAGCCACAGCATTGACAGCAGTCTCCACCATGTCATTGACAAGTAATGGGTCAGCAAAATCTGTGTTTGCATCAGAAAGTGGGTCCTTGCCTTCTTTTGTAACCAATGAATCTGTGGGCATGATTGCCATGGCAGCCATGGCAGCATCAATATCAGCTGTAAGGTCTTCTTCATTCATAACAGCAGAAATGCCTGATGATTTAGTCTTGCTTCTGAAGACACACTGGTTGACCTTGCCAACCAGGTCCCGAACATAAGTGGACTTCCAGTTATTGACAAAGAGCTGCTTGTACTTGCTGAACAGCTTGTGATAAGGAATCTCGGAGTTGGTGCTGGTGCCATCTTTCAGGAATTGGGCATTGGGAGAGCATATGAAGATGGCCTATATAATAATATAATAATTAGTGGGTAAGGACAAGAAAGAAATATATTAATAATTAAACTTGGACTTACAACAATGGCTGCCCAAGTGAGGCAACCTGGGGTTACGCAAGACATCACACCCCAGATGGTCCCATTTGATTTTGCTCCAGGATGGTGGGTGGCATCATGTGTTAGGGCAGTCTGTCCCCAGAGCACAACTTGAAGTATCTATTAGTGATCAGACATAGTATAGGGTCAGAATCTAGCAGATCGATAGTAAAAAAATTATGTACTGATGCAAGCAGCTCCCAGTTGGAGAATGGAGTGCATGGATCAACTTTCTGATTGGCATATAGGAGTGGCAGGAAAGTGGGGTACTTGGGCTTTGCAATATTCTATTGTATTCCAAGTGATGTGTGGATCTCCACAAAGTCGAGGCAGCGAGGGGCAGCTTCACAGCTGAAGTAATGGCTCAGGAGCTGAAACAGATCCTTGGCAACAGCACAAAGCTTGTGGAGTTCACTGGATTGACTGGCGCTCATGTGAGTTGTCAACTAGTAATTCATTGTTAGATTCAAATATCAGCCAGTTAGGTGCAATGTGATATTATATGTTAGCAATGCTTATCTGATCAGCAAAGTGATGGGAGGTTCGGAGATTTTGAATATGTGGTGAAAGCATCAAGTCCAACTCAGTGAGGATTGCAGCTTCCTCTGCAAGTGTTGAGGGATAGCGAGCCTGGCTGATGATGTCTAATGAAGTGGGCAAATTGATCGATACACCAGGAGTCAGTGGACAGCTGAGAAGTCCCTTGGATGGCAGGAACATCTCAACCATGATTCTGAACTTCTTTGCAATCATCTGAATCTCGCCATTGAAAGTGCTGAGTGTGTCGGGGACATTTGACTTTGCTGACTTGTGAGGCTTGTTCGCTGCAGCAACCCAATTCTCCTCCTCTAAGATATGACATCATTCCAGTTCCACATCCAATTTGAGCTGTGCCTGCCTCAATGCCTGCACATGACTAATATCAGAACTCATAAGTTGAAAGAAAAGAAAATAGAACTACCTCTTCTAGTTCTCTTTCTCTTGATGATGGGTGACCAAGATTCATTGATGCAACAATAGGTTCATTGTCATCAAGGTCCATGACAAGAAGACCAGCATGACCAGAGATAGAACTCATGATACAGATAATGAGTGCCAGATTGTATTATAAAGGCAGTAGAGCTATTTAGATGGAGTCAATAGTTTGAGAAGGTGACTTGAGCTGGGGAGCTTACCCCATTGCACTCCTGGTATTTAAGCATTCAACAAACAGGTAATGCGGCAGCCTGATATGGTTCAGGGGCAGCATATGTGCTGTGTCATGACTTGATTGCATCTGAATCTGAATCAACATGCATTTTGTGGAGTGTGACTAAGTAACTGCAAAGTATGCACCATGATTTTGACATGTTACAAGAGTGGGTTCAGGGTGAATTTAAATGGAGTGCAAGCTAGATTTATCACTGGGCCTCAACAGCGACATTGGTGATTCAGATCACCAAACCTACATAATAAAGCAGAATTAGTCAGATATTTGTTAGAAATGAGATCACATCATTTATTAATATGGAGCATGTATGGGCAATATTTTGTCACCACTGTAAGTTTACTTGCTGGTTCCATGAGGCTTTGTGTCTGAATCATGACACAAAGCCATGCAACATAAGGAACAAGGTGGGTTAAGGGTCCAGGCACAGAAGAGCCAAACTCATTTTGTTTAACTGTAGTTACAAGAAGATAATATGAGCTGCAGGAAGATGTGCATCTTGACAACATATTGGCTCTCCAACTGCCATATGACAGTGAGTTGCATGCTGCAGATGAGAAAGCTCATTGCCAGTTGCTTTGCAAGCTCAACCATCAGTTCCTCATCTTTCTCCATCACGAATGAGAACAACTGTGATGCAAGTGTGTCATTCAGATTGGAGCATGTATTGCACTGTGGGGAGATGTACCTTGAAGAGTGCCTTTTTAATGGCAGTCATGACCATCTTGCCATTGTCATTGTGCATCCTTTCTTTGCATAGCATATCAATGATCACCTTTGTGCAGAGATCAAAGAATGGGCTGAGACGCCAATAGTTGGCCAAGAGAGCGTCACTGTGCTTGATGTGCACTGCCCCAGCATGAATGGCATGCAAGAATGTCGATACTATTGTCATGAAGCAGTACTCTTGCTCGAGCATGGCTCTCATTGGGGCTTGGCCTATGCCATATATTAAAATCAGACTTGTAAGACACAGATGGGAATGCACCTGGTGTGACAGGCGATTTTGTGCATATCTTGGAATTACTCTTACCTTTGCCCTTGCCACCTCTGGCAGTGGGCATAGGCTCCTCCTCTTCCAGTTGGAGTGAGAGTGGCTCTGTAGGCAGTGCATTGCCACATTGTGATGTTGCTTGGCTCAGATAGAACAAGATATGAATGTTCATGAGATTTTGGAATATCTATCAATTCAGGATGAGACAGGTATTACCCACAGCTGTTGAACCCACTGCATGTTTGATGACCTCAGGTGTATTCAACTGCTATCTGATGACGTAATTGACTAGCTTCTTGGTCAATAAATTGCCTTGCTTGTGCAGTGTTTGTTGAAACTTGTTACTATTGGGGAATGTGTCCTTGACATTGGGTAAGCTGCAGGCCTTCCAGATGATGTGCAACCCAAGGAGGTGGAGGCCTCATTTGACCATCTGATTCTAATCCAGGTTACAGTGTTAGTTTCATATTCCATGAAAGAGATGGCAAGATAGCTGCACTCACCCATTCCTCTTCCTTGTATCCCAGACAGCCTCTCTCGACAAGAATAGAAATGATCTGCATGCAAACAGCACCCAGCATGAGTACCTTGTCTTCCAAGCAGGACGCCACCTTGATCTCTTTGCAGCCCATGATGGTATCATGCAGGTGCATCACCAACTCATTCTCAAGCTCAAGGATCTTTGTGCTATTCATGTTTGTCAGCAACATGGCAGTGATGAAATGGCAGATGGCAGAAACAGCATTGGTAAGTACAGACTGCGATGAATGAGATAGAAATTGTTTTGATACGTCGTCCCAGAGGCTTGTGTACACCTACAATACATTGTTATTCCATTCATTGATACTGACTGGGATTGCATGACGACACATGTTCATCATTTGCATCTCCAGATACAGATTGAGGTTCATTAGTGGCGGAATGAGCAATACTTGGGATACTATCCAGTTTTTGTTCATTTGATACTTGATGAATAACCTTGGCAGTCCCTTGATCAATGCATGCGTCAGGTCCGATATAACTGTCTTTTCATCGCTCTGAGACAAAAAACATAAGCCAAGGGCCATCAAATGCAGACAGTGATGCAAGGCAAATCTTTTTTCCACTTGTAGATGCTGATTTGGTGTAACACAATGATGTCATGAGTACCTTGAGCAACACGGTTTCCTCCACTTCCAATAAGTGCCATGCAGGATCCACCATGTTTCTTGCAGACCCCATGAGTGAGTCGGGTCCATTCACATCCTTGTCTCTACCTGCAGAGTGGTTGAGTAGTAGGACATCCAAGATGCACTCCCAGTCATCAATGGCATCAACTTTGTCCCACAGTGCTTTGACAGCAAGCACTATCTGTCCTCTTGGATCAACCTGGTCAAAGATGGTAGGTGTGCATGGCGACTTGGCATACCAGCAACCTCACCCACTTCACTTTCCTCTTTAGCAGCCTCTGATGCATGGTCAAGGGCCTTGCCCCACTTGACCAGCAACATTGCCAGGGCTTTGACGCCCACCCTTGACTTGACCTTCTCCTCTTGTTACACCCTATGATGGCTGAGACACGCTTGTCTGCCACTTCTTGCCAGATCCTGGCTATGAAACTGGACATGGCTTTTCTGACATGGGCTTCTGCATCGAAAAGGGAAAGGCACATGCCATTCGCATTCCTTGTTTTTGAGGAGGGTGTTGCTGTCAATGGTGCTGAGGACACCTATCACAGTGGTGCATACACTCAATTCAGTATTGCTGCTGGCCATCTCGAGTAACCAGGATTTGAAGCGTTCAGTAAAGTGAGTGAGTGAACCCACATACTCAGATTGTGCATAAACAATTGGGAGTGCTTGTACTGCTTTGAGGCAGACAGGTGTGCTAGAATCTGAGAAGACCCAGCCAATATAGCAGAGATACAATCCATCAAGGAAGTGTGTGGGATAGTGGGAAAACCATGAACCCATGGCTTTGACGGATTCAGCACAGATGTTGGGGTCCAAGTCACAATACCTGTGGATGAAGGTTCCAATAGCCCAGATACGATGGAATTGGAGGTTGAGGGTAATGGTTGTGAATGGAATGATGGGGGATGGGAAGGGGGAAAATATATTGTTGAGGGTAATGGTTGCAATGAGGGAGGATTGAGAGGTGATGTGGGGCATTGTACATGTGCATGAATGATGATGAGATCCCCTGGCTGTTCTTCCCCCACATATGGATGCAAACCATTAGTAATTTACACTACAGCCGAGAAACATTTGCTCATGTTTCTGTTTGGACATGCCCAAACTTGCCTAGAGTGCACATGATGATGAGTATTGAATTTGTGGGCAACCCTTAGAGGTACACCTGTCACAGGCTGCCTCCCTGAAATACACCTATTTGCAATGACCAGTGAATGTAGAGAAACAGATACAACATGGAACATACCTGGACTGTTGTGCTCTGCACAATGCCTTTCCTTGTCCCCAAGAAACTAAGGGCAACTTCAAGCATGGGTCCCTCTGAGCCTTGGTAGCTGAAACAGGCTCACAGGTCCCAATTGAAGTCAGTGAGTTTATGAATAGTGCCCCACATCTTGATGCATCTGCTGCATACAAAGAAACATGTCAGTATCAATAGTATCAATTACCAAGTAGTCCCCATTTCAGCCAGAATCCTTGACCAAAGCTGCACCATGAACAATAGATCCACAGAGAATATTTCTGATGCTGTGCACTGTCAAGCATGTACTCAGAAAAAGTTGAGATGCTTGTCTTTTCGCGAACATGGCCCGATCACAGCATTGTATGGATGTACCAACATGAGAGGGATCTTCTTGCAGGATAGGCACTTGAAGATAAAGAGGAGTTGGCTGAAAATGTAGCCATTCACCATCTTAATGATGATGCAATCATAACGAGGGACGCCATGAAAAGATGGGCTACAGTGCAAGTAATCGACACATTGACACCAATCTACCACAGATTCATAATTGACTTTGATATAGCAGTGTTCAACAAGCTGTAAACAAGCTTTAGTGTGAAGCCAGATTGTCTTTCAACTGGTTCATAGTATATACCTCATTTTTGGCATTCAATTGGACCTTCTGACCATTAAGAAGTGCTCTTCCATTGGGTGTAAAGTTGAGAAAGTTGTTGATCTTGATACGAAAGCATTCAAATGCCAAATTGCTAGCATTTGCAAGCTCAACACTTTCGAACATCCAGCTGGGCTGCTTAGACCCAATCTTCACATGTAGGTATTTGTCCAGTGCACTGATGTCCTTGTCTGAATCTTCCAGGTCATCAGCCATCGTCTGGAGATACTCATTATGTTCTTCAATTTTGCACCATATGTACTCTGACATGAGTAAATCATAGTTGACACGAAGAATTTGTGTTGTTAGGGATGCATGAGGTCCAAACAAACAAGAATTTGAATTATAACAACATGACCTACCTGTTGTGCAACATTCTTGAAGTTAGTCTGTTGCATGTAGGTTTGCTTCAAGGGTCCATGCATCTTTTCATTTGGCTTTGTGTTGTAAATGTGGGTCAACCCTTTTGCAAGGATATTATCAAAGACATGATTGTGGGTGTGGTTCTTTGGAAAGTCCCAGTTCTTTGGATTGTCTCCATCCTTTGTTTTTTCAATATAGTTCTGTAATTTTGTCAATACCCAATGTGAATAATTGATGTACAGCAAAAGACATACATGCAACAATATGGAAAGCATTTCAAGCACTTCATGGCTGCTCACAATAGTCTTTGAGGTTTGCACATTGAGTGCAATGTACAGGTCGAGTACGACATATGCTCAAATGCACTGCAGAAGAAGATAGCCGATCTTGTTGTTCTTCTCAGTGATGACATTGTGGCCAGTGAAAACAAGGACCTAAAAGAACAAGCACACAGTAGCAGATGAAAATGAGTAATACAAAGACCAATATTGACCTTTGATATATCTTCATGCTTTCTTCCATCACTAAATGTTATATTGAATACCTGATCAAAGTGATTGAGTCCCCACCATCTTGGCATGTCTGAGATTCTGTCATCATGCATCAGTTGTGGTTGAATAGACTGAAACAGTGACATACACTTGTTCCACACTCACTGCTGCTGCATGCCTCATGTTATCACTTACAAGAGTCTTGAATTCAGGCCACAGATGGCTGCCAAACATTCCTTCATTGTGGGCATGAAGGTGATCAAAGCTCAATGCTGCATAAGGATCAGAGCATGCAATCATATTGAATGCATTCTGAAAGAGTTCAATTTGATCTAGGAACTTGTCCATGTACTTAAATTAAATGACTCACATCAACATTATGCAAACTCTCTGTGATTAAGATTGCTTCTTTAGCCTCTGCAGTTGGTGCCTCTCAAGCAGCTATGATTTTTTGGATGACTTTCTCACTCGAATAGTGCTTGAACGGGCCAGATATTCCAGGTTTAGATATTTCCTTACAAGGGATGAGACAGATGGGGCAAGGGAACTTTGACTTGACACTCCATGTGAGTGCCATAACACATCTATGGTCAGATCAATTTTCATAAGAATTAAATGGTGGAGATAAAGGGGAGAAACTCACTGTTCCTCATAGTCTGCTGACAAAATGAGAACAAGGGGGTAGAATAGTTGAGCAATGCCATCCCAGCATTTTACTGCACATCTGGTCTTGAAATACTGTGCAATTGACTGTAGGATGACCTTGAATGATTTGTGCCATATGGCCATCTTGAAGTTTGCCCATGCTGACTTTCCAGTTTGCTGTTTCTCTTCTTTCACCTTTGAATGACAATGTAAATGTTACATACTTAGGCTTCAAATCCAGGTGCAAATCTGATCAAATTAACTTACAATGGGTAACCAGCCAACCACTCAGCCTCCCCCAAAACCATCACCATTGTGAATGGCTGATGGCAAGTTTCTGAGGCACACGACAACGGGGTAACCCTTCTGGCGAGCGAATGATGATAGTTTTGCCTTGTCAGCATAAAGAATAAATGCGAGAACCTTAGTGTCAGGTGATGGGAGTTTGCTCTAGTATCAATAATAAAGCAGAATGATGGAACAATTGAAATACATTCAATCAATGTATAACATAGTGATCAACACAATATAAACAATGCACTTGAAGGTTCCAGAACAAATCAGCAGTATATGCTTCATCGATAAATCATACAAACGAGGTCCCATCAAACTTGGACAAACACTGGGCATCAAAAATAAAGTGGGGGCCAACAAGAGGATCCTTCAAGAGATTGCATGCTCAGTCCCAGAGTGAGTGGTGCCATACTGGAAACTCATGCAGCTCAGGCTCATTCTGGTACTGGACAGAGATGGATGACATCTGGAACTAACTCAATGATAAATGAAGTCAATCTCATAGTTTGCCAGCTGTGAAAAAGCAGATAATAGATGATTACTTACTGGTGTCAGCTGTGTTCCAGCTGTATCCCACATCATTCGGAGATCAGAGTGGTTTCTGAGAGTGAACCTCTCACATTTGTCATGCATCCAACATAGCAATCTGATGAGGTGTTCAGTCTGTTTGTTACTAAGTGAAGCTTCCAGTGCAAGTTCTGCAACCTCAAAGTCAAGCAGTATATGAAATGGGTACCACAGGTCATGGTCTGGGCCAGGTGCAGAAGGTTTGGGGTAATGCTCATGGGTGAAATGGGAAAACAGGGTAATTGTCATTGGACATGTGCTTCGAGAATGATAAATGATGTGAATATCATCCATTTGAGGTTGATTTGGATGTTGTGGATCAACTAGAGCATGTACAGAAATCAGAAGGATCAGAACAGATATCATACATAAATACTCATAGTGATTGTCTGCTGACATACCTATGTCATAGTTCGAATCAAAGGCTTCGTTGAAAGCCCATAGATTGTTGTCTATGATAACAATGGTGCATGAGAATTTCAAGCAACAATAAAACATGTGTACCTTGAGTATTCGGAACATGTGGGGCTGCTATGTCTGTACTGGAGGGTCTTGCTGCATTTATATCCAAACCATTCAAATTATTGACAGAGCCAGCACCTATTTGTTAACAATTTGTCAGACAGACACATCAAATGTCAATGTTAGTTACACTTTAGACTAATGCTACTTACCCTGGGAGATTCTATCAACAAGTGCAACATCTTCCTGAAGCCTTTGGGTTTTTCAGATACAAGCTTTTCAGTGTGGAGCGAAACCAGCTGCCTGAAAGTCCCTGCCACATAGGTTGCATTGAAGTAATGAAGTCTGGTCTGCAGGCATTTGAAGGGAAGGAGAAGGTTGTTTTGAGGAAAAGGAACCAATGAGGGAGAGGGAAAGAGAGAAGTTGAGGCACTGACAAACAGAAGCATATCATGAGGCCACATCATGATTGCAATGCCAATGTGATAAGATTCCAGCTCCACATGAAATTGCATACCATATCTCAATTACTATTTCAAGAACACTACAAGTGTACCTGATTGGAATAGCTGAACAGGATTTCTGACATAAGAGAATGCATGTTGATCAGCAGCATTTTAACTTCAGATTCTCCTCAAACCACTTACTCCCTATAAATAAATGAGTGGGAGGTATGTTGATTAGCAACATTCTCATTTTAATCCATATCATACTACTTACTTCCTGTCAATGAAAGAGTAGGAGAAGGCATGCTAATTAATAGTATCTTCATTTCAAATCAATCTCAAACAACTTACACACTATTAATGGGGGAGTAGGAGAAGTTATACTGATTAGTAGCATTTTTATTTCAAATCCACATTAAATCACTCACATGCTGTGAACAAGAGAGTAGGAGAAGGCATATTAATCAGCAGCATTTTGGTTTCAAACCCATATCAGACCACTTACTTGCTGTCAATAAAAGATCAGGAACATGCTAATTAGCAATATTTTGATTT
>JBBPKW010000926.1:0-10436 GCA_038089475.1 Boletus aff. vermiculosoides | reverse complement strand
ATTACCAGAATGAGTACAATAGTCATGATTTCAAACTCGGGCTAGGTCCTAATGGCCTACCACCATAACACACTGGGACTTCCAACATTTTAAGTGCCTGAGAATAGTGGGTCTCAAGGTAGTCAAAGAAGTTGATTACATGATGTTCTGAGAAAGAGCATGTCAGCCAGCTTCTCGGCTTCACAGTTCAAGCCCCGAGTCTCTGACTAAATTGTGACTGCATCTGGGCATGCTGTAGCCTGGCAGCTATCATGTATGCTGTACACATTTTCCCCCAGTCAGCTTGCAGATGAACCACGATGAACCGAGGATCAACTCTGCCCTGCAGGCAGCCCCAAGCAAATCACTCAAAATCTTCTGGAAAAAGCATATGCCCATCGTATGGATCGTTTCATCGAGTGGTGCACTGATAACCCCACCCAACGTGTCAAGTTATTCTCTGATTTGACTCAAGATGCATGGAAGGAAGGCCACAACAAATCTCAGCTCAACTCTGCAAAAAAAGGTATCTACCAGGAGCTTGCCTGATATATCTTTGAGAATGAAGTGGAGGTTGCTGCTGACTGGAAGTCAAGACCACAACTCTTTGTGGCTGCCACTCAATGGTGTCACTCAAAGTAAGTACTCTCTTCAAATCTGGGCCTTTATAACTGACTATATTGATCAAAGTCTTTGAAGCAAATACAATGAGCAAATTAAGCGTTTGGATCAGACAGGAGCTGGATTAGTAGTCGAAGAACTTCAGGCAAAAGGTTTGATAGGTGACCTTTCCTTTTTTTTGTTTCACATCTCATGGATACTAACTTGTTGACAAAACAGGTTCTGTCTTGAAGGATTTCCCATGGTTTAGCTTGTTGTACAGTTGGTGGAGGACCAATCCTGCATACAACACAGCATTCAGCAGTTCTGACACAGGCCAGAATTTTGCTGCACAAGCTGCAACCCTTTTCAACTTACACCCGAACCTACTAACTCATGAGGACCGTGTCCCCCCTGCACCCCCCCAACAATCTTCATCCTCCACCACTGGCCAACCCGCTTCCACATCCTCTGTCACTGTTGCCCCCATCACATCAGTATCTACTGATTTTCCTGCTGTTGCTGCCACAATGTCTGCTCCCACCCTTGCCACGATGTCTGCTTCCACCCCCCCCACAACCTATTCCCCCACCCATTCTCCCGCCCCCTCTGCCCCTGCCTTGGAGATCTCTGATCTTGAGGATGAGGAGCTTTGGGACAACAATATTTTCAGTCCCAGCCATACTAGCATCTTTGACAATTCCATATTCCAGGACAACACGGATTGGGCCTCATTATATACTCCTGCCACCATTGCCGCTGTCCCCTCTTCCTTTGCTGCTACTGTTCCCCCTTCCTCCGCCACTACTGTTCCCCCTTCCTCCACTGCTCCTGTTCCTCCTTCCTCCGCTGCTACTATTCCCTCTTCCTCCGCCACTACTGTCCCCCCTTCTCCTGCTGCTACTGTCCCCCCTTCCTGGGCTGTTGCCACTATCCCTTGTGTTCCTGGCATCATTGTCCCCCCCACCACTCCCAGCACAGGATTCATCTCACTCAATGATCCTATAGGCTACATCCCACCCCGTCCTCCATCACTTGTCCCCCATGAGCCCCACCCATTTTTGAAAGCAGGCTCACCATCTGTTTCCATGCCCATCACTGATGTCAGTGAATCTGACTTGGACACTGCCCCCACCAAGCTCCTTGCAAGCCTCAACCTGAAAAGGAAAACACCTACTTCCAATCCCAGCTCTGAAGATACTGACATCAAAGATTGGTTTTCACCTCCCGCAACTTCGTCAGCATCAACAGCTTCCCAGAAACGTGCATGCCCATCTGTCACAGATGCTGTTGGACAAGTCGCCAGCACATTGAAGACAATGTTTTCAGCCATTCAGGCAATGCAAGAGCAGAAGGCACGAGACCACGGTGCTGAGAGAGACCTGAAGTGGTGGATGTGCCAGGAAAAGCATACTGACAACAAGATGAGTCGTGATTACGAGCATGAGATGCAGATCCAGCAGATGCAGCATGAGAAAATGATGGCTGAAACCGAGCTGTGTAAGATGGAACTCCAAGTCCAGCTCCAGCAGTTGAAGGTTCAAGAACAGGCCATGCAACGTGGTATGCAGAGTGGTGAGGGAGAGTTTTTTGATGACTGAATCTGTTGTTCATAGTGTTCTACTAGCTGCTTTTCACAAACTCCTTGTAGTATTTGTTTGGCCTGTATAGCATATGCTTCCTCCCTCTCTTTTATGTATATATATGTTGTAGTCCCTGAAAAGACTCAAAGACCACAAGAGTCGACCGAAGTCGATGTTCGAGTGAAAGAATGAGAATTCCAAAGATGGGGAATACATGAGATGGTACAACTACTTATATACTACTCTAAGTCGTGCATGGACCAGTTTAGGGCCGGTCATTACTATATAAGGAAATGTCTATAAAAGGAAATAGTCACGTGATCGAAAGTTGGGTACGTGGAAGGTAAAATCGATAAGGGAAAACGAAAATATAAGAATGTTTTTTTTTTTAAAAGAGTCGTTTCATTACCCCCTTTTTAACAGTCGAAGTCCCTTTCGACTAAGATTCCGTCAAGCGTTGGTTCAGAGCCAGGGATGGGGATTTTGAAGAGTGAGTCGGGTAGTTTATTCAGTGAGTGAGCGAATTGTTGGAAGTTTTTGTCGTGGAATAAGGTGGTGGATTTAATGCAAAGGTCGCAATCACAGTTGTCCTCTATTTGAGCTCGAATTGCCTGTGGATGTGCCTTATGGAAATCTTTTATTGCGTCGGGGGCATTTGCGATGTTTTCTTTTGGTTCCCAAGTTTGCTCTTCTCAGGGGTATCCTTTCCACTGAACGAGGTATTCTGTTTTTCCTCTTTTCTTCCTTGAATCTACTATTTCCTGTACTTCGTACTCTTTGTGTTGTTCAACGATAATGGGGGGTGGCGGTTTCGTCTTTGTTTGCGAGGGGAACATGGGTTGATGGTATGGCGTGAGGAGCGATTCGTTGAATACCGGGTGAATACTTTTCCAGGTTTTTGGTAGTTCCAGCTCGTAGGCTGCTATTCCGACTTTCTCTTTGACTTTGAATGGTCCGTATCTTTTGTCGTCGAATTTCTTAGTGGGTCGGTTTGTTTTGATGTTTTTAGCATCTAAGAGAACTAATTCTCCTTTTTGATATTCGACGATAGTGCGGACATTTTTGTCGTGTGTTTTCTTCATCTGTTCTGCCGCTTTCTCCAGAGATTTCTTGGCTGATTTGTGATGGACTTTCATTTCTTCAACGAAATCAGTGGCAGATTTGTTCTTCACTTCGGTTGATTGGGTGTGGATGATAGGTTGTTGTCCGAAGTTAAGAATGAATGGAGAAAAGCCGGTTGCGCTAGTTGTTTGTGAGTTGTGCACGAATTTGGCTATCGGCAGCCAGTCTGCCCAATCTGTTTGTCGGTGGTTTACATATATTCGAAGGTATTTTTCCACTTCGCGGTTTATTCTTTCGGTTTGACCGTCAGTCTGGGGGTGGTATGCAGTGGATGGGTTTCCTTCGATTTTTAGTAGTGTGTACAGATCGGTCATGAACGACAACACGAATTGGGGTCCTCTATCCGATATGACCTTTTTAGGCGTCCCGTGGAGTTTGAATATGTTGTCTCTAAAGGCTACGGCTACTCCTCGTGAAGTGATAGTGTCGGTGACAGGAATCAAGTGGATCATTTTGGTGAATCTGTCTACTATTACGAGGATTGCATTTTTGCCTTGGGATTGGGGAAGGGGGCTGATTAGGTCTACGGAAACGATTTCCCATGGGGTGGATGGGATTTCGTTGGGGTGGAGAGGGGTTTTAGAGGCGGTGTTTCGGGCTTTTACCTTTTGACAGGTATGTCTTTTCAAATTGTAGGCCAATAGTATTCACTCATTATGAGATCTCTAGTTCTTTTCACGCCTGGATGTCCAGATATAGGATGGTCATGGTTGGCGATGATGATTGATTCTCTGAGTGAGGCGTCGTTTGGAACATAGATGAGGTTTTTCCATTTGACAAGGCCATTTTCGGTTGTCCAGTTGGTCTTTTCCTTCTTAAGTCCTTCTCTTGTGAATCTTTCTTGTTTGTATTGTAGCTTTTTGATTCGTTCGAGGATGGATTCAGTGGTTACGGCGTTGGAAAAGAGGGTGTCGGGTAGGAGTACTTTTTGGACATTGTCGTTTACCCCCTTTTTAAGGTCTGGCCTCCTGGACAGAGGATCGGCAGGGTTAGTTTTTCCAGGACGGTGAGTAATGGTGATGTTGTATTCCTGGACAATCTGCTGCCATCTTGCTTGTCGATGTGACAAATCCTGTGGTTTTCGAAAGAATTCGAGGTTCTTATGATCGGTTAGAATTTCCACCGGATGTTTCACGTCGAGTAGGTATTGTTGCCATTCTTTTAGAGCATGGATAATGGCGAGCATCTCAAGGTCTGATGCATGGTAATTTTGTTCAGCATCATTGAGGGATCTTGAGATAAAGGCGACCAGATGCCATGCGCTTTCTCGGCACTGTGATAGTACAGCACCTAATCCTACACCTGATGCATCCGTTTCCACCTGGAACGGATCATCTACGGTGGGCATGGCAAGGGCCGGAGCGGAGGTCAAAGTGAGCTTCAGCTGTTTGAAGGCTGATTGACACTTTTCTGACCAGATGAATTCCTTCTTCTCCGATGTGAGCTCGTTAAGGGGGCGAGCTATTTGGAAGAAGTTTTTGACAAATCGGCAATAGAAGTTGAGGAATCCTAGGAATCCTCGGAGTTGTTTCCTTGTAGAGGGAACAGGCCAGTCGCGGACTGCGTTGACCTTTTTGTTATCCATCTTCACTTGTTGTTGTGAGACGATTAGTCCAAGGAACTCTGTTTCGGTGACTTCGAAGTCACATTTGTTGTGTCTGAGATAGAGGTGTGCTTCTCGAAGGATTTGCAACACTTCTCTGACTATTTTTCGGTGTTCCTTGATCATCTTGGTGAAGATCATTATATCGTCGATATAGACGACTACAACTCCTTGATTTATCAGATCTCTGAATAGGGAGTTCATCATTGTTTGGAAGGTGGCGGGTGAGTTTGTTAGGCCGAAGAACATGACGAGAGGTTCGAAGAGTCCTCTATTGGTTCTGAAGGCCGCTTTCCATTCATCTCCTTCAGCCATCCGCACGTTATTGTAGCCCCATCTGACATCGAATTTTGTATAGTATTTTGTGGCTTTTAGTTTATCCACGAGTTCGCTTATTAGAGGAAGTGGATATCGGTTCCTCTTTGTAATTGCGTTTAGTTTTCGATAGTCTTGCACGGGGTGTAAGCGGCCGTCCTTCTTTTTGATGAAGAAGAAGGCTGATGTGAAGGGGGACTTGGATGGTCATATGCGTCCGGATTTTAGGTTTTCCTCCAAGAACGCGTCTAATTCTTCTTGTTCTCCAGGGTTCAACGGATAGACTTTGCAGTCCACTTCATGATCCCCTGGTAGAAGTTCGATTGCGTGATCCCAGGGTCATCGTGGGGGTAGTGCATCGAAGCTTTCCTTGGCGAAGATGTCCTTAAACTCGTGTACGTATTCGGGAGCAACCTGTTCGAAGGTTTTCTTTTCCTTCTTCTTGTATTCTTCTACTGCGATGTCTGTGGCAGTATTATTAATATATTCTTCGCAGTTGAGTTGGAACAGTCTGTCTTCTTGGGCGTATGAGAAGTCCTCATCTTCTTCTTCGTCCTCTGTATCGATCAATTGGGGCATGTGATCGTCTTCGCATCGGAATTGGATCTTGCCTGTCTTCCAGTCTATGTCGGGGTTATGCATCTTTAGCCAGTCATGTCCCAGGAAAATTTCGTTTATTCCTAGGTTAGTGACGGCTAGTGCTATTTGTTCTTTGTGACCGGCTATCTGTAGTTCTATTATGACGAACTCCGTGATTTTTCCTGCTTGGTTTAGAGTTCTGTCGGCGTTGTATACTGAGACCGGTCTCGGTAGTTTATGGGTGAACAACCCCTTTTCTTTCATGAAATTTTGGTGAATGGAAGGTCCTGTGCATCCAGAGTCAACAAGAACTTGTACATCTGTTTGCGTTCCGTCAGGCATTTTTATCGTTGCGGGTAGGGTGAGGGAATTTTTGTCCTTTCGTCTTAATGAGGCATTTACGAATCTGGGTTTATTTTGTAGATCTTTTATTACCCAGAACGCGTCTTCCTTGGTCATTTCTCGGAGGTCTTTCACTAGTTGTTCGTTGACCTCTGGTAGTTGTGACTCATGGACGAACGACCTTATATGTTTTATTGTCCTCTTTATATCTGGACACTTAGTTTGTTGCTGGATCCATTTGATGCTCCAAGGATCAGCGGTGTTTCTCCAGCTTTGTTCCTTTTTTGGTAGAGGCGGGTGCACAGCAGCCTTGTCACTCTTAGAAGGGGGCGTTACCGCCACACTCTTCTTTCTTTTTAAGATGGTTATGGTTTCCTCTTGTTTCTTTAGAGGAAGGTTTACTTTTGGCTTATTTGTTTCAGTCTCGTCATTGCTTGTCAGAATGGCAAATTTATCATACGTTTGCAATGACTTAGGGGGTTGTACAGAAGACCGACTGGTATCTACTGTACTGACTGAAAATCCTGAACCGTAACTACATCTTCCTTTTCAGCAGCGTCCATCATCGCTCTGATTTCAGCATAATGTTCTTTTGGGATTGATGAAAAAAACCTCGTAGCTTGATGAGGGCGGAGGTGTTCGGCGCATGGCCAGGGTTTTCCACATCTTCTGCATACTCCTGCCGCGCGTGCCTTATCAAGCTCCATGGGCGCTCCTCTGCCCAGGAAGACACCCGTAGCGTTCGGGTGAGGAGTGGTGGCGGCGGCGGTGGGTGGTGCAGTCGAGGTGGAAGCGGGGGGAGGTCCTTTCAGTGGCGGATACGAGGTCTGAGGGGGACGGCGTGTGAATTGTGGGTTATAAGTTGGCCCCTTTTGAGTCGCTTGCCTTTTTCTGTCAGCTACGTCTCGCAGTATGACGTTGGCTCTGACCAACTTCGTTTCCCAAAGCTTCAAGTTCGTTTCGTCAATCATGTCGGGGTCTGACTGGAGGACGTGATCGACGATGTCCTGGTGGACAGCCTTGCGAACCAAGTTGCACATGGTTCTCTGATTTCTCCTCATATTGAATTTTGCTCGTCCAGCGAGCTGTGCCATTCTCAGGAAAAATTCCTGGACCGACTCGTTTCTATACTGCTTTATTTCCATTAACTCGCTTTCTGCCTTGCGAGCTAAGGACGGGGGTTTAAAAGACTCCTTCATCTTTTCCTCGAAGAAAGTCCACGATATTGTCTTCGCCCATTGATTTTCGTGTGCTAGGTCGGTGAATCTCCCAGCTACATTGTCTCCAGTCATGTATGACATGGTAATTGTCATCTTTTGTTTGTCTGAAAGCTCCTCTTCAAAGCCTTCGAAGTATTGTTCCAAAGTTCGCCACCAGTGGACAAACTTGGATTTATTGCCGTCGAAGCTCTCGGGCTTCTTGGCGAGGGATTTTCCCAACTTAGCGGGTGGGAAGCCGCAGGCGGCGGGACGTGGTGATAATCTTGGTCCTTCTGGGACCTGAGGGCGAGGGGGGAGTGGACACAACGAGTAGTATCGGTAGTCTGGAGACGCCATAAGGGGAGGTGTTCCAGCTTGGGAGGGATTTGTCAACCTTGTGTTCAACCAATCGTAGTAAGCATCGGCAAAATTTTGCCCTGGTCGGCTTGACGAAGGTATTGGAGGCAGGACGTGGGCAGGGATGGGTGCGGGGGCGATGAGCGGGGTATGATCTGGAGACATAGCAATGTCGCCTTGTATTCCTCTCATGGGATTCCATGATTGGAGAATTGATGGGGACCGTCTTTGTGCCCTTGATTCGGCTCGGGATGTAGGGAGAGGAATGGAGTAGGGGTTAGACATTTAGGATTGGTTGGATCGTTTGTTAGAATGAGGAAAGTGTGTTCCTCCGAAGTTGCATCTCCGAGCTAGGCAGTTACGTCTCCTTTCAATGAAAAGTTGTCCTTCCCGGTTGATGATGACTTGGTATCTTTTGGTTGTAAGGGCTTCTACTTCATCAGCAGTGATGGGGAGTACTGAGAAGGGGATGGTAGAGTCTATTTGAGCGATTCTTTCGTTTCACTCTCGGATTTGTTGAAGTAGGATGGAGAGGTCGTTTTCAAGTTCTTGTTCGATCCCTTCTTTTTGTTCAGAGTAGGGGAATTCAAACAGAGCGGGGAGGGACTGGGACGCGATGACCGAGCCTCTGCTTATGCGTCTGGTAGACACCTTGGCAAAGTCGGGTCCGAATGCATTAGGAAAGTGGAGGTAGAGAAAAACTAGAAGCTTGAGGGCTTCTTCGGTGTGTCGGGGGTAGACGGAACTAGGTCCGGTGTCGTGACAACGCTTTTACAGAGTGTTTTACTGGCGTGACGTTACAGGTAATCACGTGAACCTGCTTCCTGTAGCGTCGAGGAAGATACGAACAGCTAGACCTCAGCTGATGACGGGGGCTAGTGCACTATGCCCAGGAGCAATGTTATCCTTATTTAATACGGCAGACGACCATGTAAGCAAACATGGGCTGAGTGTTTGTCTCGCTGCTAGGACAGTAGCAGTACTGAATTTCCCTTAACACTGGGATCCGCGTATAACGAAACACGAGGTGAAAGGGGACTAGTGACAGATAAAGTGTCTGTACTAGGCAGAGATGATGACGGATGAGAACGACGAGCAGAGGGAGTTGGGGAGCGAAGTGCTCAGCAACCAGGATATCTTTGGAATTATGAAAAGACTCAAAGACCACAAGAGTCGACCGAAGTCGATGTTCGAGTGAAAGAATGAGAATTCCAAAGATGGGGAATACATGAGATGGTACAACTACTTATATACTACTCTAAGTCATGCACAGACCAGTTTAGGGCCGGTCATTACTATATAAGGAAATGTCTATAAAAGGAAATAGTCACGTGATCGAAAGTTGGGTACATGGAAGGTAAAATCGATAAGGGAAAACGAAAATATAAGAATGTTTTTTTTTTTTAAAGAGTCGTTTCAGTCCCCTCCCCCCCCTCCCCCTAAAAGAAATATAGAGTAGGAATACCTATACTATATATTGTGCACATCTTGATCCAAGTGTTGAAGTAGTCTTTGCATGAGTGTGTGTCAGAATCTCTGCCCATCTGTTCTTAGCTGCCCACCACCATTTCCTTCCTTTTCCTCTTCCTCCTCCCTCTCCCCCCCTCCTCTTCTGCAGGATAATCTGTAGCAAATGCATTTGCTGAGAATGCAATCTTAAGCCTTTCCTCAATATCCACAATCATGTTGTAAAGAATAAGGCAGGTTCGGACCCAAGCATTAGCATATTCTAGATCCTCCTTGGTCTGGATCTGAATTCGCAGTTCACATAGTGATTGAAATCAGCCCTTGATAGATCCATAAAGGTGTTCTGAGCAGACACACACCTGGGAGCCAATATAAATTTTAAAAATCATTATATAAAAAAACATACTTTGGATAAATAATAGTTGAAGGTTTTTTGAGAGCCTGTCAGATGTCCCTCAGTTGGCCTCTTGAATGGGACAATACACCATGAATGACACCCATATGCACTATCAGCCCAAAGCCACTCATTGGGGCCAAAGAATCGCTCTGGGGAGTGTGCAATATAAGTATGCTGGAATGCTGTTGCATCATGGAGACTTCCAGGAACACCAATGGTATAGTCAACAATCTGCAGATTGTGTGGAAAGATCACAACCTTGAATGCAAATAAGTCATCTGATAAAATAATAAATACCACTTATCTGGTTGGAAAGTGAATAATTGGACTTTCGATCAAAAAACCCCTCTCCATGCCAGCCAGGTTTTTGAAAAAGCTTGAATGATGTCCCATCAACACACAGAAAACCCCCTTTCCACTGAGCACATATTCTTTCCTCCACATACTTTTGAGCCTTCTTCTTATCCTCACTGTCCTTTAGTTGATTGAGATCAAAATGAATAAAATTATCATCATGATCCAAAATAGCAAGCATCACTCGCTTATAGCAGTTGTGAACAGTGCCTACAGAGACACCAGCCCACTCTGCCATATCTTGTGAAGTGGCTGCATTACCATAATGCCCTGCAGCATTAAGGAAAATGGCTAATTGAATAGAAACAGGAAATTGTGGGTTGTTGGAGTTATTATAAAAGACAGGATGGTTTTTGATGAGCTCAACAATGTTGGCAAAAATGCAAGGTAAAACTCTCAGCTTACGCTGAAAGAGCTCCATATTGTCAAATTGCCACTCATCAAGAAGGGGAAGCTGAGAGATATGGGTGGAAGGGGGGTGGCTTTGGAGAACACATGCCTTTGTGACTTCATCCTCCAGTGCAGAAATCAGCCCATGG
>JBBPKW010000925.1:0-10438 GCA_038089475.1 Boletus aff. vermiculosoides | reverse complement strand
CAATGTCCTGGAACTTCTCTTCATCATGGGGTTCTGCTGAGTGGTTAATGACATTCCCCCAGAACAGTTCACTTTGGTCATCCATCCCATGCTTGCAGCCCTCACCCCCAAGGAATGAAGAATGTTATGCTTCACGTAACAATGGTACATGTCTGTGTAGTACCAACGTCCTATCGTTGATGGGACGGTGACGTTCCTAGCTCAGTGCTAGCAGGTCTTGGATTGGCCAAGAGCGGTAATGAGGGGAGGGCGGTTAAGAGGGCAAGAGAGGGGGGGGTCTCAGGGAACTTGGTTGATAGTACACAGAATGGTGTATATCAAGGTTAGAGTTACAAAGAAGTGGCGCTCGAATATATATAGTACTGTGGTTTAGGGCAGGCATCGGAGTCCTAAACCCCAGTTAGGAAAGAGATGCATTGTGTCGCAGTCACATGTAAGTAAACGGTGGATATAAGGGAAAACGCATAGCCTATAAAGAGAAGGCTATGTGGGAGGGCGGTGTCCGTGAGTCAGGGTGAATATGATATAAGGGAACTATCCGAAGGCGATGAAAGGAGATGTCCGAAGGCAGTGGGAACGGAAAGGTCCGAGAGAAGGCGGTGAGATGGAGATATCCGGGGGCAGTGGGGATGGAAGGATCTGAAGGCGATAAGGAGGAAGGTCCCGAAGGCGGTGGAAGGAGGTTATCCCTCAAAGAGGGTCTCGTCTAGGAGTTCCGCCCAAGTGGTGCCCGGGATGTCTAGGTCGTGGAGAGTGTTGAAGACTTCCTCGAAGAGGGGAAGTCCTGGGTGGTCCAGGTGGAGAGTCGGCAAAGGAAGAGGAGAAGGAGAAAAACGTGCCGTATCCTCATTTGTAACAATACCCCTGTCGTAGTTCTGAAGTCCCAACTCAGAATCAACCACTTCGGTCCCCCTCGTTCTCTTCGTAGTTGGTGAGGTCCCAGGAAGAATAAGGGACGTCGTGTGGGCAGGGAGAGGTGGAAGAGTGGCGTTCCTGACATCTAGGACATCTTCGGTTGGGACAGGCGGTTTGAAGGTGTCCAGGAGCGATGGTGCAACAGAAGGCACATCGGTACCAGGCACAGTCTGTTACGGTTATAGAAGACCCCCTACCATTTTTCCTTAACCCTACACCCCCAACGCTCAACCACACCCTTCTCCCGGCTATCCACCCTCCCGTCGTCCTTACCCCGACGACACCGCCTCCTGGATCTGCCCAGGATCTTCCCCGGATATTCCCCGGCATACCCACCGCACTGCCATCGGAACATCCCGTCGTCCTTATCCCCGACGACACCGCCTTCCCTCGGACCTTCCCGAGATCCACACCGCCTCACCCCCTTGAGGCAACACCGCCCCCTCCCTCGTGTCGAGCCGACATCTCGCTCCCCACTCCTGACTAGTCACGTGCCATCACGTCACGACGCGACACGATGATTCCCACGACGCGTCTACGCGTCCTATACCTTCTCACGAGACACGTCCCCTTCCTTTCTTGGCCTTATGTTCAGCAGACAGGTACCGACCTACCTAACTCGGTTATATCCTTACCATACTTAGCATTTCCTTAATTGGCTGCGCACGGACCATTACCTGCCCTAAAGCCCTTACGGCTGGGGTATATAAGTTGGAGCTCCGCTCTAACACCTCTTTCTTCTTAACTTTGATCTACACCATAGAGTGTACCCTTTACTGGTATAATCTGGTCCTTATAGATCTGGTTCCTCGCGATCTCCTCTCGCTTGCTCCTTCTCCGCCCTCCCCTCCTCACTCTTCTTTGAAGAGTCTCTAGTCAAACAACGTCGAAGTGCAGGGTCACCCTCCTACTCTTCTCCGGTCCAAGACCAAGGACAGAGAGACTTCCTCGACGCCGACCCCCTCCCAGAGGCTACTCTAGAGGACCCCACCTATCTCCGACCACTCTGGTATTAGGACTCCTTGTCCTAGTCCTCCTTTCGATCCTACCCCTAGGATATACCTTACTCAAAGGAACTAGCCTATAAGAACGCTGGTTAGTAAGGAGGTACACTTCGTGTACCATTGTTACGCATTAGCGTAACACAGTCCTTTCGAAGATGACCAAGTTGTTTGCAGGAAAAGCAGCAGGTTCGGCTGAGGAGGGAAGGGATAGCCAAGGGTATGGCTGGTGGGTCGGGGTGGGGGGTCGATACATGGGGTACGGAGCCCACATGAGGGATGGGATTAATCTCCACTCCTGAATCGAACTCGGGGAAATGGGTTCCAGAATGTCCCAGCTGGTTGCTGGGTCCAGCAGGAATGTTGAGGGTGAGGGATTCCCTAGCCCCTGGAGCGTCTCCCAATTGGGAGGGAAAATGGCGTGTGGGCTGCGATGGAAGTCCTCCCGAGAAAAGGAGATGGTAGGAGTCGTGGAGGTGGGCGCGAGGGGGTAGGAGTGGTCGGAGAGGAGAGGAGGGTATGGAGGAGGTGGGGGTAGAGTATGCTCCAGAAGGGTGAGGGTCATGTTCTTCAGGTGGAAGATATCCTCCAACACTGTTTCGAAAGGATCCCTCGGTGTCGTCTCCGACTCAATAAGAGTTCCCTCGGAGGAGGGAGTATGAGATCCAGGAGACTCCTGAGGTGGGGGATATCTGGGGGTGTTGTCGTAGTACACGTTTCGCTCCTCGTTGGGGAGGGCGAAAACGATGGGATTGAGAATGTCGGATAGGATTCCAAGGGGAATGAGGGAGATACAGAGGTTGAACCCTGCGTGGTAGAGGTGGTCGAGAGTTTGGTTGCAGATTTCGAGCACGATTTGCTCAACTGCCATGAAGGGGGCAAGGGGGTCGGGTTGGGCTGGGAGTTCCGCGATGGTAGTGGTACTTGTCTGGACCCTGAAGGCCCAGGGGAGAAGGGATCGAAGGGTGGAGACGAGGCAATATTGTTTGACAAGGTGGACGAGCGTTTCGTCACATGAGAAGAAGGGGAGGGACTCGACAGCCTGTGCCGTTTGAGGCCTTTCCAGAAGTCCGACATAGAGGAGGCGTTGTGCGGAAGGAGGGAGTCGAGAGATGCGGACAGAGAGTGGGACAGAGGGAATGTAGGGGAAAGGCATAGGTGGGGAGTGGTGGTTCTTAAGAGAGGGGGATTTAGAGTCCGACCCTTCTTTTATACTCCGTCAGCAAAGCCTTGGTGTTCCCGAAGTGGGAAGGCGGTTCCCAGGTTCGTTCCGACGCGGGGTATCCCTTCCAATGTACGAGATATTGCCTCCGGTTCAGCATCCCCCGATGACTGATGATCTTTTCTATTTCGTATTCTTCTTCATTTCCGATAAGTTTGGGTGTGGGATATGAGAAGTTGGGGCCATGCTCCGGGGTTTCCCGATATGAGGAGAGTAATGAGGCGTGGAACACATTGTGAATCTTCCATTGGGGTGGCAGTTTTAGTCGATATGCCACCTTCAAGACAACTGCAGAGATCTCAAAGGGGCCGGTTTGTTTCGGGGACAGTTTTTTGTTCGGAACTTGTAGTTTTAGGTTCTGGCTGTCCAGCCAGACCTTGTCTCCTATTTTCCACGGGGTGAACTGGGATAGTCATTGTTCTTTCATTCGTTGCTGAGCTAAGTGGTGCGCAGCTTCAGCTTCTTTCCTAGCTTCTTCGAGGTCCGATAGTCAGGTCTCGAGGGTAGGATTTGTGGATTTGCCAATTCTCGGATAGGTCCAGGGGGAGTATCCGAGCATCAGGGAAAACGGGGATTTCCAAGTCACGGAATGTTCCGTGGTATTGTGAGAGAATTCGGCGAAAGTAAGGAGGTCGGGCCATTTTTGAGGAATTCCATCACAAAAGATGCGAAGGTAGGTTTCGAGTTCTTGGTTATATTGTTCCGTCTCTCCATCCGTCTGTGGGTGGTAGGCCGTGGAGAGGGCGAGGTCATATTTTAGTAACTTTGCAAGTTCTTTTGCAAAGTTAGATGCAAATTGGGGGCCGCGATCGGACAACAGGCAGTCATGTAGACCGAAACGTTTGAACACATTTTCAAAGAAAAGTTTGGCGATGCCGGCGGCGTCGATTGTCTTTGAGCAAGGAATGAGGATGACCCCCTTTGTAAGGCCGTGGTCGACCACGACCATGACTGAATCCAGCCCTCCAACGGAAGGGAGCCCCGAGATGAGGTCGATGGAGATGTGCTGAAAGGGGTGACAGCAAGCCATGTCGACGGGGACGAGGGGGGGTTGGATGGGGTGCGTGATGACCTTGCAAGCTTGGCAAATGGCACAACCCATGACAAAGCGGCGAACAAACTGAGAGAGGCCAGGCCACCAATAGTCACGGGAGAGAAGGGCGACAGTCCGCAGATGTCCACCATGTCCCCCCTCGAATGAGGAGTGGACAGTGTGGACAAGGTCCTGTCTGGCGTCGTCAGGGACATAAAGGCGGTGTTTAAAGTAGAGGCGTCCGTCGTCGTAGGTCCAGTCGGCGGGGGAGGTACGCCCGACCGCAGGTAGCTCCTCCTCCATGCGGTGGAGAGCATCCAAGACTATAGGGTCTTGTCTGGAGGAAGAGCGGATCTTTTCGGCGAGTGTGGTATTGATAGCACGGATTTGCATAGTAAATGCGTCGTCGGGGAGTAGTTGGACATTGGCGTTATCGGCCAAGGTGTCCACAGCATCCTTTCGGGAGAGAGCGTCCACCGGTCCCATTTGGGAACCAGGTAGTGCGGTATAGGACAGACCAAAGTCCTGCAGAAAGAGGAGCCAACGAGCCTGGCGGCGAGATAGTTTTCGAGGTTCCTTGAAGTACGTGAGGTTTTTGTGATCTGTCAATACGGTCACCAGGTGTTCGGATCCTAGGAGGTATTGTCTCCATTCCTCGAGGGCGTGAATTACAGCAAGTAATTCTTGATCAAAAATGTCGTAGTTTCGTTCAGCTTGGGTGAACGTGTGGGAGATATACCCACAGGGATGCAAATCCCCATTCTTGTCCGGCTGCATGAGGACTCCTCCCAATGCTGTCAGGGACGCGTCGGTCATAACGGTGAAAGGGAGTTTGGGGTTTGGGTAGGCAAGGACCGGCCTGCTAGTGAAGGCGCGTTGTAGGGCTCGGAATGCTGTCTCTTGAGGGAGGTCCCAGACCCAAGGCTGTGACTTTGAGGTCAAGTCGGTCAGCGGTTAGGCAATATGGGAGAAGGCCGGGATGAATCGGCAGTAAAAGTTGCAGAATCCTAAAAAGGATCATACATCCCGCACATCCACCGGGGTCTTCCATTCGTTGATAGCACGTAGCTTGGCTGGGTCCATCTTTACTCCGTCTCCACTGACGACCATCCCCAAATATTCCACTTCAGAGGCAGCGAAGATACATTTTTTGAGTTTGAGGTACATTTCATGTTCTCGGAAACGTTGGAGAACTTTGCGAGTCCTTTCCTCATGTATCTTTTCGTCGGTGGAATGGATGAGGAGGTCATCCATGTAGATGATGAGCCATCCTTCGGCGATTACATCGCCGAATAAGTCGTCCATGAAAGCTTGGAATGTGGCTGGGGAATTGCACATTCCGAAGAACATTATGGCTGGTTCAAATAGTCCAAAGGGGGTGAGGAAAGCGGCCTTCCATCGATCCTCAGGTTTAATGAGCACATTGTTGTACCCCCATCGTACGTTGAACTTCATGAAAATTGTAGATCCTTTCAATTTATCCACGAGGTCGGAAACGAGGGGAAGGGGGTAGGCGTTTTTGATCGTGTGCTCATTGAGGTATCGGTAGTCTTGGCATGGGCGAAGTTTGCCGTCCTTCTTTTGTACGAAGAAGAAAGGTGACGCCTGGGGGGATTTGGACGGTTGAATTTTGCCGGTTTTTAGGTGTTCTTCGACAAATTCCTTGCAGGCTTCCGTCTCTTTAGGGTTGAGGGGGTAAGCCTTTGCTCGTTTTGGGATGAAAGAGTCTTTTAACTCGATGGTGTGGTCATAGGGTCGGGATGGGGGGAGTTTCGTGGTGTCATGCTTGTCGAAGACGTCTTTGTAATCCCTGAATGGTGGAGGGATTTCTGTTACGCCTTTTTCTTGTTTCTGTGCTATAGTCGTGGACAACGTTGTCCGTTTTAGCACGAACTCTGGTATATCTCCATGCGCATAGAAGAATCGAGCCCGTTGGATGGGCATCCAGGAACGGAACCCTTCATAAAGTTCACGTTCGATATGCTCGTCTTCGGCGTGCTCCAGGTATCTCAGTAGATACCTCTGTTTCAAGACCTCCGGGTTGGTGCCGGCAGTGTCTCGATACTTGGAAGGCGTAATCATTACCCTTCCTTCTGTCCAGTGAACGTCTGGATTGATCGACCGGAACCAAGGGATTCCAAGGATGACGTCATCCTTTCCACAGTTTAGGATATAAAGGTCCCGCTGTTCCTTTATTCCTCCATAGTCCAAGATGACCGTGCTCTTGAACTTGATCGTGCCCGATTGGTTTTCTGTTCCATCGGCGTTCCATGCCTTGATAGGCGTACGTAGCCTGATAATTGGCAGGCCTAACTTCTTTACTGCCCCAATATTCACGAAGCATCCAGTGGCTCCGGAATCTAGTAGCACGTTTGTTTCGACGATTTTGCCATCCTGTTTCCAGATTGAAATCGGAATTCGAATAGAATTAGATTTCGATCTGGAAATAAATACAGGGGCTATCGTTACGGAAGGTGCTGACGTCGATTCAGCCCTTCTGCCTAAAAATGTGCATTCTTGGGGTCCTTGGTGGTCGCACCCCGAGGTTTCCCATCTCCTCCGAAAGGTGGACCTAAGTCTGCGGGGTTCTCTTGGGTCTCGAGAACATGGATGCGTTCATCATCCCACATTGTGGTTTCTTGTCCCTCTAGTGGGACTCCTTCCTCGTCTAGTGAAGGATCGAAAGAGGACTTCAGTGTCCTCAGGATTTGGTCTTGACTCTGCCCCTGCGAAAGCTCTTTGATGAACTCATCCAGTTTGTCAACAGTCTGGGATGATCTCCTAACGGGGGGTGGGGAGTCGTTCGTTCTGAGAGTTCTGACCACAGCCGAAGGTTTCTTAATTTTGTAACCGGGGTGGTTCTTTGTGGAGCATCCTTCCTTTTTGCAAATGAAGCAGCGGTGTTCCCTAATGCATCTGTATCGCTCTGCTGGAGACAGAGAGATTTTGTCGATGTCCATAGCATTAGGATCCCGATTACGACTGTGGCCTCCAAAGGATGGTTGGGGTCCTTTCCGAAGGTTCTTGATCCATTTAATGTTCCCCTCGATTTCTGACACTTTCTTGTATACGTCTTCCATCGAGGTAGTGGTTTGGAGAGTTCCGGATAGGGTGAGTTGGGTGGCGATTTCAGAGCTGAGTCCTCTGAGGAACCACTCAAGGAGGGCGTTGAGGTCAGTAATCTTGGATCAGACTGATAGGAGAGAGAAGGAAGAAATGAATCTCTCGAATCCTTTCGGGTCCTTAGTGTCCTGGGTGAGGGATGCGAGTTCCACTCATGCCTGGGCAGCTGTGTCGTAGGGGGTGAAGGTGTTCTTGAAGGCTTCCCGCACGGCAGCGAAGTGAGTCTGTCCATGGGGAATTGCCCGATCTTTGATTTTGGTCAACCAAGCTTCGGCGAAGGCTTTCCCTCGTCCCTTCTTCATTCGGTTGAGAAGGATGTAGGTCTTCGCAAGGTCTCCAAGGGTATCGTTGAGAGAAAAGTATCCCTCCATTGCCATGAGCCATCGGTTTGCATCTCCGGCTTCACCAGAGAATTCTTCGGGTAGCGCTGCTTTCACTCCTGGCATGTCATCGTCTTCCTTGTCTTCTTCCTCGTCTCCGGGTTCTGGGTCATTTGGGGGAGGATGGCCAAGGTAGGGAAGTTTGGGTTCTTCCGGGATATCTACATCAATGGGTACCGGTTCTTGCAGCGGGGTTTGTTGTCTTCCACTGTGAGGGTGAGGTACCGGGGGGGTCGTGTGATGTCGAGTCGAGGAGGAAGGGGGGGTTCCAAGTCTGGGTTGCGAGGCCAATCTCCTGGAGAAGGTGGGAGACTCTGGTTGGGGAATAGGAGAGAAGGTTTGTGATGGTGTAGATGACCGTGGAGTGGGTGGTTGGCTTTCTTCGTCGGAGTCGGATCCGAGAAGGTTCTTGAGGCTAATCCTATGCGTGTTGGTGAGGGGATACTACCCTTTGGGTAGGAGTGGGTGGTAAGGGCTTGATAGCACCTTGGTTAGGATAACCTTGATATTTTGTTATGCTTCGCGTAACAATGGTACATGTCTGTGTAGTACCAACGTCCTATTGTTGATGGGACGGTGACGTTCCTAGCTCAGTGCTAGCAGGTCTTGGATTGGCCAAGAGCAGTAATGAGGGGAGGGTGGTTAAGAGGGCAAGAGAGGGGGGGTCTCAGGGAACTTGGTTGATAGTACACAGAATGGTGTATATCAAGGTTAGAGTTACAAAGAAGCGGCGCTCGAATATATATAGTACTGTGGTTTAGGGCAGGCATCGGAGTCCTAAACCCCAGTTAGGAAAGAGACGCATTGCGTCGCGGTCACGTGTAAGTAAACGGTGGATATAAGGGAAAACGCATAGCCTATAAAGAGAAGGCTATGTGGGAGGGCGGTGTCCGTGAGTCAGGGTGAATATGATATAAGGGAACTATCCGAAGGCGATGAAAGGAGATGTCCGAAGGCAGTGGGAACGGAAAGGTCCGAGAGAAGGTGGTGAGATGGAGATATTTGGGGGCAGTGGGGATGGAAGGATCTGAAGGCGATAAGGAGGAAGGTCCCGAAGGCGGTGGAAGGAGGTTATCCCTCAAAGAGGGTCTCGTCTAGGAGTTCCGCCCAAGTGGTGCCCAGGATGTCTAGGTCGTGGAGAGTGTTGAAGACTTCCTCGAAGAGGGGGAGTCCCGGGTGGTCCAGGTGGAGAGTCAGCGAAGGAAGAGGAGAAGGAGAAAAACGTGCCATATCCTCATTTGTAACAAAGAACCTACCTGTTCAATTCCATCGTCCTCCCAAACCCTCCCATCTATCCCAGTAACATCTTCACTGGAACCCATTCCGATCTGTCTCCTTGAAGAACTGGCAAACCTGACTCTCCTCCTCTACTCCAAGTTCCTCCCCCTGTTCCTCCTTGACCACCTACTCCATTCCCACCCCCTGTTGATATGAATATGGAAGAATCAAACTCTCCACAAGACCATTTCCCCACCCCCACCAACAGCTAGCAAATCCTCCATGACATCATCAACTCAGTGGCTCAAATGCAAATACAGTCACCTACCACCAGACCTAGAGAATCTACTACCCCCCCATGAGTATCCACTGGCATCAGTGTGGGTAGAGGGAGATGTGGCAGATGCCCTGCTAGAGTTTGCTTCATCTGCAGGAGCACCGACCACCTTTGATGAGAATGCCCCCACCATGTCCCTGACTGAAGCCCTTTTTCCCCCTTTTCTGACCTGGACCCTTGGGACTATAAGATGAATGAGGGGGATCAGTCTGGGCCTGACCAAGACTAGGTGGATTAGGGACAATCCACCATATTATGATCAGGATATTGTTACAAACATAGACATCCCAGGTGTAGAACCAGTTCCAATCGGAACTGGTCCTGGTCCTTTGCTTGCCTAGTCTTCCTTTGTTGATCCACTCCTCTTTCTTGCTTACTTAACCTTCATATGCTCATATGAAAAGTGACCTCCCCGATATTTCCCCCTTTTAGTCTTGTTGCTGATTCTCTGGAAAACGGACCTTGTTTCTTCTCCTCTCTGATTGGAACTTACCTCCAATCAGATCATAGTTCCTAACAACCCACTTGTCTCATTTTCCCCCCTTTCTTGGAGTTCTTTTGTTTCCCTCTTTTAGCCATTCCCTCTCTTGTCTATAAAAACCCTCAAATACCATAGAAGTAGCTCTAAGCTAGTTCTATGCAGATCTGTGTATCTTCTGGCATTTCAATTTCATAAAGTCACCATTCTACTTGCAAGTGAATGCTAGACCCTCTTCAGGAAGAATATCCTTCTAATAAGAGATCTCTTTTCCCTATGGAACAACGTTCTTCAGAACCATCAGAATCATTGGAACCACCAGAAGCACCTGGAAGGACACTGGTGTAACAACAGGCAGTTGCTCTGCAGTCAATCAATGCAGTGGTCTTTGCAACTTTTAGGCTTCCAGGGTTGGAGAATTCTATAGGGATGAATAGGGATTTCTCGTTCATTGCTATAGTTACATTTGGAAGTGTAAGAGAGCATGTTGTTGCCCCAAGTCTCCTCATCAAAAACCCTCCTTGTTGAGGTGGTTGACATGTTCTTTTTCTCCTTCGTCTGGCTTGTGGAAATGTTCCTTCGGGATTCTCAGGACCTTCTCTCAGTCAATCTTTTGTTTCCCCAACTTTCTGACATATCCCTCCAGTTCATCAGCAGGGGAGTCTATTTCTCTGATGTGTTCTTGGTTTTGTGGGCGAGGGGGAGGTTGTCTGGGGGGGTTCCTTGGGTTG
>JBBPKW010000923.1:0-10458 GCA_038089475.1 Boletus aff. vermiculosoides | reverse complement strand
TTGCACAAGTTGGAGAGTGAGTGTGCAGCTTCATGTTCCATAGTATTGTCATCATCCAATAGAACTGTGGAAGATTCATTTTTGGTTAGCAAGCAACTTGTAAAGAGTTTGGGAGCAAAAGAACAAGCCATTGTCAATGTTGCTGCTGAGTTGAAGAATGAAGAAATGCACATGCTGCTGGCAACATTTGAAGAACTTATAATTTGTTGTGATGACTGTTTTGGCTTGGAGTCATTTGTGTCCAAAGAGTTGGTGATCTACTGGTTCATACACATAACCCAGAAATGCTTCTTCAAGATCATCATCCCAACATTTGCTAATAAAATCCCAGAAAAAAAGTATAGGTTCAGTCAATAACAACATGATGAACATTAAAGGAAAGAAGTACTAATTTGTTATCTTCAAGTTTTCTAATCCATCAGATTCTATCCTAGAATCAGTCTCATAAGCTTCTTGATACAAGGTGTGTACCACATCATGATGCATTGTTTTTCTTGATTCTTTCCTTGGCCATAGCTCCTCACCTTCTCTTTTTGCATCCATTTTCATTGCTGCAGCTACTGAACCATTAACTCCCATGGTATCATTGGCAGCCCCCCCATCCTTTGTTTGATTCAATGTCTTTAATGGCTAACTCTTTGAGGTGGGGCACACTAGTTAAGGTCAAGGTTGGGGTTGTACTGCAATTTTTGCCTTGACTTCCTCTAATGCTTGCCTGTCTTGAATACTGGCAATGCATTTGTTCCCAGCTTAATGTACTTCTTTAGCCTTTTGGCACTCTTTCTTAAAATGCTGCTTGTTGGCCTCAATTTGAGCTTTGGTATGGTGCTTGTATTTTGCATCAAGCAGGAGTTGAGCTACATTCTTTGTAGCATTCTCTTTCCAAGTCATGACCATTGTCGGCCCCAAGAACAAAGAGATAGTAGGATAGTGGAAGGGGTGAGTGAGTGGAACTTGAATTTCCAGCCTGAGTCAGATTTGGGTGGGCCGCAGGAAAAAACATGTACTTGTAAGTCTCTATGATTTGCCTGGACTATGCCATAATGCCCACTCTAATTATTTTCCACATTTGAAGCTTACTGTCAATGCCCAATGCCTGTCAATCATTTACCATCTCTAGGATACCCTGTCCATACCCTGGCTGCCAACAGCTGCTAAAGAATAAATTCATGCTCACTCAGCACCAGTGCTCTGCATATTGCTATGGTTGGCCCAGGTAGGGACAAATGTAGACTCGATCTCAAGGAAAGATGGTGGTCTTTGAGTCAAGAGTTAGGCTGAGGAGATGTTGGTCTTCAATGTCAACAAGAATACTCCCTCATAGGACTTCCAATGAGATGGACAAGGAGTTGTAGGGCTTCTGTGACAATGAAGGTTTAGACAAAGAGCATTGACTCAAAAATACAATGAAGACTTAGGGACCTGAGGATAGTAAACAAGGTATGGGTTACACTGAGTAGGTCTAACTTAAGATACAAGTAGAGCTACAAGGGTTTTAAATACATCTTTGAAAGAAACAAACAAACAAGGAAAAATAGAAGTTCATAGAACATTGGGGAAGGGTTTATAGGTGAGAGCTGACTGATGAAGAAATATGGTAGAAGGTGATAGAATGTGAGGATTAAGTCAGCAAGGAAAAGACAAAAGAATAACTGGGCAACAGCAGTGTTTGAATGGAGGTGTCCATAGAGAGTAGCAAAGAAAGTGGAGTGACAATGAAAGAAGGAAAGAAAAAGGATATGGTCAGCAACAAATTGTAACATTACCCCCTTAGTAGACCCTAAATCACCAATGAAAGACCCTTTAGAATAAGTCCCAGGAGGACAGGCCAGGGGAGCCAGTGATATTTCCCCATGTGATGTCATCATAGGTGTCATTTCCATGGTCAATGGGTGAATAGGGATGTGTGGGGTGTCTAGGTTGTGTGTGTTATGGACACACTGGTTTCCCATCCAGCTGCCTAGGCTCAATGATTGCTCAAGCTCATTACTACCTGCATGAGACAGGTTGAGACTAATAGAGGTCTTAGAGAGCACCTGGAAGGAAGAGCCAGATAAGCATAGATTTAGCTGAGGAGCTCCAGAGGTAGAGCTCAGGGTTTATATACATGTGTAAAGCTGTGCTACTATAACCGGTCATATCTATATGAGGGGAACAATAGGATAAGAGAACAATGGTATGCCTAGAGAGGCAGTGCTGATGATAGTGGAAGCACAGCAGACTGAAATATATTGTTAGACATATGGAGAAAGGACGAGTCAAGTAGGAGAACGAGTCATCAAGGAGTTCTATTGTAGTACTAAATGGGTGGACTATAGGAGTGACAAGAGGGGTCTAGTTTGGTGACACTGTTACAATTGACCTGGGTAGGGGCAAGCGTAGACTCGGTCTTCTAAGGTGACTAGGGGACTTTCATAGGTAGTTCCTATGATGGACATGAAGGCCGATGGTCAAATGCCAAAGGTGTCATCGAAGGAGTACGAAGGTCTAAGGTCTGAGCCTTAGATGTCGTTGAAGGGAGCAAAGCGTTTACTTGAAGTAAGACAGAGACTTAGGGACCCAAGGTCAAGGCAAGGTATGAGATTAGCCTGAGTAGATCTAACTTGGGGAATACAGAGAGAGTCTCGAGGGTTTATATATGTTTTGAAAAGAAGAAGCAAACAAGGGAAAATAGAAGTTCATAGAAGGAGAAGGAAGGATTGGTAATCAGAGGCTGACTGATGAGAGAATATCATAGAATGCGATGGAAAGTATGCATTAGGTCAGCATAAAAGAACAAGGAAAAGAAAAGAGCTGTAGTCAGGTTTGACCTCAGCAACTGGTGAAGGTAGAAATAAAGACGACAATAAAGAAGAGAAAAAGATAACATGTAGTTGGAGGCCAATCATAACATTACCCCCTTTGTAGATTTTGAAACCCTGTTGAGAATCTTTTTGGAACAAATCTGCAGAGGAGGGACTGGGGGAGCCAGTGATGTTTCCCCAGGTGATGTTGTCGTACATGTCATCCCTGTGCTCAATGGGGGAGCAGGGACAGGGGGTGAGGCGTGGCTGGGTGGTGCGCATCCATGGCTGTGGGGTGAAACGGACACCTCTCTGAGAAGAGGAGGAAGATCTGTAGGAGGAGCAGGAGGAGGAAGATGTAGACAGAGAGGTAGGAGTTCGTCACAAGGGGCAGTGAGCAAGTACATGACCAGGCACCCAGATGAGGCATGTTGGGCATTGGTGGCTACAACATCCAATGTGGTAATGTCCAAGCTGGTGGCATTGCTGGCAGGTTTCGGCATATCTAGGATGGGTGGTTGGGAGGGCGAGGGCGCCATCAGCCCCGGTCCAATAGGCTTCAGTGTGCTCCAGGATGTGTTCTTCCTCAGAGTTGAGGGGGGACAAGGATGTGGAGGGGGTGTGGACGTAAATGGTGGCCTCACAGATTTCTCTCTGGGTGTTGGCCTGTTCCTCACAATAACGGTCGAGGTCGGCAAGGAATTCGTCCATGCCGAGTTGATGCATGGTGACAATGAGGGCTTCCTGCACCTGCTGATGGATGTCGGCAAGAATGGTAGCATGGAGGGCTCAGTCGGCGGAGATGGTAGGACAGGTGTGGAATAGGTGGAGCCATTCGTTCTGGAGGAATGCTTGGTAGAGGGAGTATAACACGGAGGCCAGGTCTAGGTGTGCAGAGATGGGTTGGGTGAGGCAAGACTCCGTGATGTGGGTGGTAATTTATTCAATGACCTTGGCATCAGGGAGGTCTTCCCTCATGCAGTGGGCTGCCATGGGTATGTCAATGGCGAGGACAGCAGAAGGGGGTGGCTCAGCAGGGAATGTAGGTTGTTCGACAAGGGGGGGCCAGATGGTGTCAGGGTCTTTGGACATGGGGATAATGGGATGAGAGGTGTCGTCAACTACAGTGGTGGAATAGGGGATAGAGGAAACAGAGGAAATGAAAGAGTCATGGACAGTGGTGAGGGAATTGGAGACAGAGGAGACAGAGGAGACAGAAAGGTGGTCAGAGCAGGGCATGTTAGTTGTTGGTTTGGGTGAGAGAGGCAATGGTGGGGAAGGTTTTGGGGTGTTGTCTTTTATAGTCCAGGAGAGCAGACTTTGCATGCTTCAGATTCTGTTCTGGGATCCAGGAATCTTCTTCCAGGGAAAATCCTTTCCATCAGATCAGGAATTGATGGGATGATGGGGTTCTGCAATGGCACAAGATGCGTTCGATTTCATATTCCTCTTCCCCTTGGACCAGGTCAGGGGGCGGTTTAGGGAAATTGGATCTGTGGATGGGGTTTTTGTGATAGGGCGATAGGAGGGATGCGTGGAACACGGGGTGTATTTTCCAGGTTTTCAGGATGCAGAGTTAGTAGGTGATTGGGGACAGCACCTCAGTGATGGAGAAAGGGCCTTCCCTTTTTGGGGTGAATTTAGGGTTAGCAATGGACCACTTGAGGTTTCGGGCTTCTAGCCAGACTTGGTCTCCTTTCTTGAAAGAGGTGAACCGTTGACAGGTGTGAGTGGCCATGGTTTGTCTCGCGAGTTCATGGCAGGCAAGGGCTTCGTCATGGGATGCAGAAAGTCATTTAATGTGGTCTTCGACTGTGGGGAGGGGGGATTTGGGGACGATGGTGGGTAGGACATGGGGTTCATATCCCATCATGAGGAAGAAAAGGGATTGGTTGGTGACAAAATGAGGGTGGTGGTTGTGAGCAAATTCGGCATGGGAGATAGAATTGACCCAGGTGGAGGGGAGATTGCCGCAGAAGATTCGGAGGTAGATTTCAATCTTTTGGTTGACTCATTTGGTTTCCCCATCGGATTGGGGATGGTAGGCAGTGGAGAGGGAGAGGTCGTAGTTCAGGAGTTTCCTGAGTTCTTTTGTGAATTCAGAGGCGAATTGAAGTCCCTGGTTGGAGATTACTTTGTCAAAGAGTCCGAAGCGGAGGTAGACTTTGTGGAAAAAGAGTGCGGCAATTCCTTTGGTGGTGATGGTGGTCTTGGTGGGGCATAGAATTACCCCTTTTGTAAGCCCATGGTCAACCATGACCAATAGGGCATTAAAGCCATTGGAAATGGGCAGGCCAGTGATGAGGTTACAAGAGATTTGTTGGAAGGGGCGGGAGCAGGCGGATTTGATTGGGGAGAGTGGGAGTACAGTGGGGTGGGTGTTGACTTTGTTTTATTGACAGGTGGCACAGCTGTTGATGTATTTGCAGACGAAGGAGGCTAGACCAGGCCACCAGTATTTGAATGCAACGAGTTGGTGGGTTTTCTGGTAGCTGGGGTGGCCAGCAGTCTCGTGGTTGTGACAGCAGGTGAGGATGGAACAGTGGAGAGAGTCATCGGCGGATATGTAAATATGGCCTTGATACATGAGGATGCCATCTACGAGCTGCCAGTTGGAGAGGCGGGAGGAGAAGGCTGTGGGGATGGTGGTGTCCATGGACTGGAGGGCTTGGGTGACGAGCATGTCAGATTGAGAGGAGTGTAAGATGTGGCAGTGGAGGGCGGCATCGATGAGGTTGATGAAGAGGGAGGGGGGAAGGAGGGTGACATCCACGTTGTCAGAGTCATTGCAGGGGAGAAGGTCCGGGCAGCGAGAGAGGACGTCAGGTCCAGTGAAGAGTTTTCCAGGGATATGGACAATTTTAAGGTCAAAGTCAGAGAGGTCGACCAGCCAGCAGGCTTGGTGACGGTTGAGGGCTTGGGGTTTGTGGAAATAGATGAGGTTTTTGTGATTGGTGAAGACTTGGATGGGGAAGGGGGAGCCATGGAGGTAGTGTTGCCAAGTTTTCAGGGCGTGGATAACAGTGAGGAGTTCGTGGTCATAGATGTCATAGTTGCATTCAGCAGGGGCAAAGGATTGGGAGATGTAGGAACAGGAGTGCCAATCCCTGTTAGAGTCGGTCTGAAGAAGGATGGCGCTGGAGGTGAACTTGGAAGCGTTGGTGGCAATGGCGAAGGGGGCAGAGAAGTCAGGAAGGTGGAGGACAGGTTTGGAGAGAAACAGGGCCTTGAGGTCATCGAAGGCCTGTTGGCATGATGGGGACCATTCCCAGGGGGTGTTCTTCTTGGTGAGGTTGAGGAGTGGTCGTGTGACGTTAGAGTAGTTGGGAATGAACTGTTGGTAGAAGTTGGCGAAGCCAAGGAAGGATCTGACATCCTTCACTTTAGCAGGGGTCGGCCATCTTGCGATGCCATTGAGTTTCACAGGGTCCATGGCAAGCTGTCCAGGTTTGATGATCATGCCAAGGTAGTCCACCTCTTTAGTGGCAAAGGTGCATTTCTTGAGTTTGAGATGGAGGTCCAACTCTATCATTCATTGGAGGACTTGCTTGGTGTGTTCTTCGTGGACCTTTGGGTCAGGGGAAAAGCTCAAGAGGTCATCCATGTAAATGACGAGCCATCCTTTGGAGATCATATCGTGGAAGGAGTTGTTCATGAAGCATTGGAAGGTTGCCGGGGAGTTGGTGAGCCCAAAGAACATAACAGTGGGTTCGAAGAGCCCCTTGTGAGTGATGAAGGCGGCTTTCCATTGGTGTCTATCTTTGATGCAAATGTTGTTGTACCCCCATCTGATGTCGAATTTGGTAAAGACATTGGCCCCACGCAGTTTGTCCATGAGATTGGAGACAAGAGGTAGTGGGTAGGCGTCTTGGATGGTGTGTTCGTTCAAGTAGCAGTAATCCTGGCAGGGGCAAAGGTTGCCATTTTTCTTTTTCACAAAGAAGAAGGGCATGGCTTGGGGAGATTTGGAGGGGCAGATCTTCCCGGAGGCAAGGTTTTTGGTCAGGAAGGCTTCGGTGGCTTTCTGTTCATCAGTGAATAAGGGATAGACCTTCCTGATTTTTGGGATGAAGGATTCGTCAAGGTTGATCTCATGGTCGTAGGGTTGGAAGGGAGGAACGTGGTCAGTGGCCTCTTTTGAGAAGACAGAGGCGAACTTTTGGTATTCAGAGGGTAGGGTTGGTTTGGGTTTGGCCTTTTCGGCTTCTATGGCTAGCTCAGTGGCGGTGGTGAGTTTGGCAATCAGGGTGGGGGCCCAGGGGGCAATGCGACAGCTGTCCTGGATGTAGCGAAAGAGGGCACAGTTTTCCAATGCTCGGTTGATGAATTGGGTCTCGGTTTCTCTTTCAAGGAAGGTTTTGAGGTGATCATTGGAGATGGAGTCAATGTTAATGTGGTGTGGAGGGGGAGGGGAGAATCTGTAGTATTTTGAGGTGTGTTGTTTGGTGTCTGCCTCGTGTGAGAGGAGGAGGTCTTTCGATTGGTTGGTGGACTCCTTGATAACCAGGGTCTGGGTGGTCCAGTTGATGACTGGGTTAGCGGTTTTCAGCCAGGGGAGGCCAAGGATCATGTTTTGTTGCCTGCAGGCCATGACGTAGAACGTAACATGGTGGACAAGGCCATTTAGGGATACGAAGAGGGTGCAGGAGAAGTGAATATTGCTGTTCTTGTTGTGGGACGAGTCAGTATTCTGGGCATGTAGGGGTTCTTTGAGGTGGGTGACAGGGAGGTGGTGTTTCCAGACGAAGTCCCAGTCGATACAGGATATGTCAGCACCACTGTCTACAAGAGCGGTGGAGTCAATGGTTTTCAAGGTGTGCAAGGGTACTACAATTTGAACAGGAATTTGCATAGATTTCATCATAGATTGTACAGTTACAGTGCACACAGATATGGGAGTGGTTTGCGTCGATTGAGTCTCCTGGTCTAAAAATTCATCCTTTCAAAGGAAATCCTAGTCACGTTTGGATCCTCCTCCACTTCTTTGAGTCAAGGAATAGTTTTGTTGGTTTTGGTCACTTGTTGAACCTTCTTTTCGAAGGGTTTCTTGGTGAAGTGGGGACAGTTGTTGCTAAGGTGGCTGGGTTTCTGGCAGCAGAAGCAGAGCTTGTTGGTGATGCAGTGCTTTCTTTCTTGCGGGGTGAGCTTCGACACTTTGATCGCATCTACATCCATTGCATTTGGGTCTTTGGTCTTGGTGGGGGTTGGGGTGGAGAAATGGTGGTACATCAGGTGAGTGCTCCTCTTGGTGATTTCTTCGGATCTCTCCCATTGGGTCTGGAAGTGGATGGCTTTGGCATACCATTTTGCTATGGTGGTGGGGACGTTATCCATCCCCATGATTCATTTCATCAGGGTGGAGTTGATTCCTATGGAGAAATACCCAATGAGGATGTTTGGGTCAACTACGTGGGCGTGCCCCGCATAATTCTGGAATTCAGAGATGTACTTGTTGAGCATAGGGGACCAAGTTCCATTCTGGTTCCTGGTCATCCTTTTGGTGGAAAGCCACGCAATGGCATTCCCAGTGATGTCCCGGTGTTCAAAGGACTCCTTGAACTCAGACACAAAGTTGGCAAAGGTCCCAAGGGTCAGGGTGTTCCTGGTGATGCAGTGGTTCTGGAAGGTAGTGGCCCAGGTGAGGGCAGAGCCACTGGTCATGTATGAAAGGGCGAAGGTGATTTGTTTGTCATCATCCTTATAGGTATCTTTGTTTACATGGAGATAGAACTGGATGGAGTGTAGCCATTGGAGGGTGGAGTTGTACGAACTGTCGTACTTCTCTGGAAGGGCGATGTGAAGTTCCACAGGTTTGTGAGACACCAGTGGGGGTGGGAACAGTGGTGGTGGAGGGAGAGGGGGTAACCGCAGTGGGGGTGGGGGTGGGAGGAAGACTGGTGGGTGAGACGAGGTGGGGGTGGGGGAAGGGGGAGTAGGTGGTCGGAGGAGGTGAAGGGTGGAGGAGAGTTTGTGGGAGAGGTCAAGGGTTTCGTTGGGTTCTTGGTAGAGCAGGAGATCAAGGTCCTGATTGGAGTCAGGCGAGAGTTCCCTTCTTTCGGAACTAGGGTCGGAGGACAAGGGTTCTTCTTCGTTGGCTGGGGTAGAACGCCACCAGCGATCAGGGAGGTGTCGAGAGGAAATGATGGAGAACTACAACAAAGGCAGTCTTGGTGGTCAAAGTTAGACCTTTTGTTATGATTGACCCGGGTAGGGGCAAGCATAGACTCGGTCTTCAAAGGTGACTAGGGGACTTTCATAGGTAGTTTCTATGATGGACATGAAGGCCGATGGTCAAATGCCAAAGGTGTCATCGAAGGAGTACGAAGGTCTAAGATCTGAGCCTTAGACGTCATCGAAGGGAGCAAAGTGTTTACTCGAAGTAAGACGGAGACTTAGGGACCCGAGGTTGAGGCAAGGTATGAGATTAGCCCGAGTAGGTCTAACTTGGGGAATACAGAGAGAGCCTCGAGGGTTTATATATGTTTTGAAAAGAAGAAGCAAACAAGGGAAAATAGAAGTTCATAGAAGGAGAAGGAAGGATTGGTAATCAGAGGCTGACTGATGAGAGAATATCGTAGAATGTGATGGAAAGTATGCATTAGGTCAGCATAAAAGAACAAGGAAAAGAAAAGAGCCATAGTCAGGTTTGACCTCAGCAACTGGTGAAGGTAGAAATGAAGATGACAATGAAGAAGAGAAAAAGATAACATGTAGTTGGAGGCCAATCATAACAGACACGTCTTGATGGGACAAGTCCAATGAGGAAGGAGATGGAATAGTCTTCCAGATCTGAAGAGGCAGGTTCTCGGTTGAGTGACTTGTCTGGGGTGGACGTTGGTCTGTTATGATAGAGGTCAGTCACGGTGGTCAGTCATGGTGATCTTGGAGGTAAGGTCATGATGGTGAAGTCTTTAGGATAGACCATCCATAGGAGGTTAACGGTGGTCCTGGTGGGAGTAGTCCAGGGATCAAGGGAGGTGGAACTGGGTGGCTAATGTTTGTTGGCGCTGCAGGTAGGGCAAGTTTGTAACAGTGTGGTCTGCATCCATGGCTGTGGGATGAAACAAATGAAATGGGTAGAGGATGAGAAGGACTGATGAGAGGTTTGGGAAGATGAGGAGGTAGACAGGGGTATGGGAATATACCAGAGGAGACAGTGGGGGAGAGTATGGCCAGGTGCCCAAATGAGGCATATGAGGCATTGGTAGGATTGACACCCAATTCTATAGTACCTGAGGCAATAACACTGGCAGCAAGCCTCTACATAACAGGAGTGTGAGGATGATAGAGAAAGGGTTCCATTGGCTCTGGTCCAGTAGGCTTCTGTTCTTTCAATAATGCATTCTTTCTTGGAGTTGAGGGGAAAGAACAATGAAGAAGGGGTATAAATGAACTCAGTTGCCTCTTATAACCAACATTTGGGCAGTGACCTGCTCCTCACGGTATTGGTCTAAGTTAATGAGAAACTTGTCCATCCCTAGTTGGTGCATAACTACTATGAGGAAGCCTTGAATTTGTTGGTGGATATTGGATAGGATGGTGGCATGGAGAGCAAGCTTGGCAGTGGGGGTAGATCTGATATGGAAGAGGTACAGCCTTTTGTTCTGAAGAAAGGCTTGGTAGAGAGAGTAGAGGTGAGAGGCAAGGTTGAGGTGGGATGAGATGGGGATGGCAA
>JBBPKW010000920.1:0-10484 GCA_038089475.1 Boletus aff. vermiculosoides | reverse complement strand
GTACATGGGTACCGTTACGCGCGCATGTAGGTCCCCCCTCACAAGATCTCCGCAAACGTCGGGCTGGTTGTCATCGCAAGCGACGAAGCCGTCAAATAGGTGCCGGGTCAGAAGGTTCCTTGAATGGAGAGGTCGGCACAGTGGGAGTTGCAAGAAAAGGGGATGAGAGTCAGACGGACCTGAGCTCAGTACTCACTGTGTTTGCCGGTGCTCTTCGGACGTGTAACCCAGCCACCTCGACGCGACAGTGCCCGATCCTCGATCATCGCTGGAAAAAACAACCGGGATAACCATCCAGGGGACTGGGGGCTGGGGGTAGCCTAAGGGACGGGCCTGGAACCAACGGGAAAGGAGGAGAAAAAAAAGGTATATAGAACCAAATGACAGCCGACCACCCGATCGCGTGGAACGTGTTGAACACGGACGTGGAACAACACCATCGTAGCGCCTATGACCAGTCGTACGGATGAGCATGAGCTATCGTCGATCGCATCCGAGTCGGTCGACGAGTAGGATGCAAATGGCGATAAACGAAGCGAACTTCAAGAGCACTCGGTTCCGTTGCATGCTGCGATCTAACTCGCACGTCATAGTCGATGCGTGGACGCGAGTGTGCCAAGCGCCCGACAATCAACTCCTTGCTGGACCCAAGACCTGTCCAGGTGCCTGTGATCATTCTGGCTATTGCCTGGTCACCAAGTTAGAACAAACATTACCATGATACACAGGGTACTACAAACAGAGTGATAGGCAGGCAGGGCGGCGCCTATACCCTACAGAAAGCGATGTGAAATGTGAACATGCAATGGTCAAGTCCGAGATGGGAAGAACAAGAGAGCCGGAGAAACAAAGACAGACGAATCCCCCAATTGGACAACATGGCAACTACAAAATATCTAGCGTCCGTATCTTCTCTGTGAGATAGCGCGGTGAAACATTCTCGAGTAGCTGCACGACGATAGGATGATCGGATGCAACGCGTTTGTATTCATTGTGGGATAGAGGCTCGAGCAATAATGCGCCGAAAGGCTGCCTGAGACGCGCGAAAAGCCGTAATGCTCTGGTAAGCTTGTCGTATGAAGGGGATGTGTGTGGTGTAGAGGGAGAAAACCCATCCAAATCGCCATCCCTGCCATTCTCGTCGACTGGGGTGAGCGGCACGGCGTCATCGTCCATAATCGCATCCTTCGAAGGAAGGGCAGGATCAAGAAGGCACTGGAGCCATGGATGCACGAGAACCAGATTCCCATGTTTGGATATGTCCTCCATCGTCTTGATCTCGACGTTCCCGAGTGCGGATGTCATGCTGCGATAAACATGCTGGGAATCACCGCTCTGGACCAATGAGCTTCTCAGTGGAAACATGATGCAAGTTAAGCTCAGTCGGCGGCTGGCAAGGCGCGGTGATTGGAGAAAGACGACTCGATCATATAGCATTAAAGCCGAGTCGAGATATGGGGGTGTCCGTAGGTCCGCGACCAAAGTGTCCATCCTGTCATCTTCAATCAGTGACGGAATATAAGGCGACGCTGGTTCGCGATATACATAAATCTCGGCAGGAAGACAGCTGTTATAGTTGGATGCCTTGCCTGTCCAGGCTAGAATTGTGACATCACCTGACCGAGTCAACACCTCTTGTAACAGGCGACCCAGAGCGCGTTGCTGGCCCTCGCCATAATTGACTTGGATAGAGACATCAAATATACCGAAGAGAGAATAGGCTATATCCTCTTGTTTCGTGGCGATACGCGACGCAGCAAGACAAAGTTTCTGTCTTACATTCTCCGATCCAGGTTGGAGAGAGAGCAGGACTCGGACGTCAACACCATTTGCGACCGCCATCTTGGCCATGATTGTGGGTGAGTCCTTGTGGTTATACACACTCTCGTCAGGAAGATAAGGCTTCCAATCTTCAGTATAGAAGCGGATAACCCTAGATGCAAAGAATTCCTGCAATGTCCATGCACGGGTATTCCAAAAACACTTCACGAGAGCACGCAGATCCGAGTCAGATCGTACACCCTTTAGATGAACAATGGTGAGGGCGGATTTGTGGTACCACTGAAACATTGAGGTCAGGGATTGCTGGAGTACTGAGCCGTCCGTTTGGTTGATACAACATGTATCGGACCATGCCCAGCGCAACCCAGCTCCCCGCACTGTCATACAGAACATCACCAACTTCGAGACGGTGGGTGATGCTGCCAGTTCCCGTACCGATGAATGGAGGACATCGTGGAACAATGGTTCGGCTCCTTCCCAAGTATGAGAGAACGTGGCATATCGGAAGTATTCCTGGACAGTCTGCGAGATGTGAGAGTCATCGCGTCTTGTCGTCATGGATGCAACGAGCTCCTTGAATTTTGGATCAGCTTCGAATTCATCCAGACGCTCCTGCTTGCCACAGAGACGGCCGGTCTCCGTGTTGATCAGAACGAGTGGAGCATCCCGCTGAGTCCACTTGGCAGAATTGTGAATTGCTGCCATCGCCTGTGATGGGCTCACATAGTGTTTATGCAATTCTGCAAGAGGCCGAATCCTCAGGTGATGCTTTTGTGAGAGTCAGAAATTGCTTACCCCGAGTAACAGGATCCGGAGATTGTTCAAGCTTTAGAAGCATATTATTATACGCATTGATTGCCTCGTCGTAACGATGAGCACCAAGTAGTGCTGCATGCCTTCTTTCGTAGCCACGTGGAGACGATGGGTCGAGTTTAATCGCCTGGGATCGCATTAAGTTTCTTCTACGGTGTAGAGTAGGATGCACGTACCGCATCAGCATCCTCCAGTGAATCTTTCCATGATCCAATCCCAGCTCGTGCTTCGCTTCGCTTGATCAAAAAGTGTATCGATAGAGGATCGAGGGTCAATGCTGTAGTGTAATGAACAATAGCATCTTTATATGAGGCAGAGCCCATGACGACATCTCCACGTTGCTCTAATGCCTTGAGACAGTGCGCTTTGAAGTCTGATGTTCAATGTCAGAGGGCACCGAAGGCCACGAACCAAGTAATGAACGCTCACTAGCAATCCACTCGGTTTCATTTATAGACTTCGTTTCCTTCTTGGGGATATTTGTCGTTGTGTGGAAGGAATCTGCCGCGTCACTATGTCGTCGTTGGACCTCCTCAGCGATTTCGAACTGAGCTTTCCCATCGCGGTTACCCGACCCCTCTCCTAGCCCACTCTCCATCCGTCGGAAACACTCGATCGCCTCCAAAATGCGACCACCCTCTTGGAGAACATCGCAGATTACCTGGTGGATGAGAAACCTTGGGGGATTGAACTGAGTCGCGAAGACTGTCAACGTCCGGCATAAGACTATCATGTAAAGCCCACCTTGGCGGCTGCAGTCAATGCTTCAGTGGGTGAGCTACGAAGTAGCACTGTGCGTGCCCACTTGATGAGCAACGTGTTCGGGGTGGAGGGGCTGAGCAGCAACGCAGTAGAGTAGGCTGCAACGGCTTCATCCTGTTTCTCGGTGTTCGATACTTCGTCTCCAATTATTTCCAGTGTCGATACACATTGGCTCTTGAAATCTGATGGTGGGGATTGAATACTTTATCCCGATGTGCGACGCCAAAACTTACTAGCAAGCCAGTCCATCAACATCTTGTTGGCTTTGACTTCCTCGCTCATGGCGGTGCTGATCTCGAGAACAGAGAGTGCAGCATCGATTATGCGGCCCTCTGCATACAAGGCTTCGCACTGGTGTTTTTGCTCGTGCGCACGAACGATCTGGAGGAGATTATCCGTTCTGTGTTGGGAATCGGCACGCTGGGTGTAGTGTTGCTGTTCGAGATGGGCGATTGTGCAGTCTACTGGACGGAGATGTCAATGACGCATCAGGTGGTAATGAATGCACTCACGAAGGGACTCGATGGTTTTATTGAGGCCATCCGCTCTATGTTGTGAAACGGACAGCTGGTTACGGAGTTGCTGGACCGTGTCTTTGAGACGCGCAATTTTTTTTTCTTATAGATGCGGATGTCAATGAAGCACGCCCTGTGGTGGCGATAGACGCACTCGAGTTCTCCTCCCGTGCATGAAGGCACCTGATTGTCTCTTCGAGATCGGTATTTGCCACCTTCATGCGTCCGATTTGCCCAACTGCGAAAACCTGCAGCAATCAACAACAGGGTCCCACGCAGTAAGATTTTGACGCAAGTGCACTTACATGATCAGAGTATGATGCGGGAAGGATGTCACAAAGACTCTGAAGGGTGATTATCGCGCCCCCACCGATCACAAGGTCGTAGTTTGTTGAGGTAGCCATCGAGTTAACGTGAGTTCTATGCTGGATGACAGACCCGATTTGCTTGTGGGTCGTAGTGTCCCATAACGAGACCGACGATTTTGCGGAAGCCGCGATGAATGTGCCGTTGCTTGCCAGGGCGATGCAAGTAGGTTCATTGTTGCTGTGGATAGGCCATTGAGAAAGCGTCACCCCAGTGGACACGTCGAGACAGTTGATGTTTCCGTCGTTAGATAAGACAAAGAGCTGCTTGCTATCGCTGGTCCAAGCGAGGGATCGGTTGAATAACGAGTTGGTTCTGATTGGGACGTCGAGGAAGAGGCGGCCGTCCTGAGTACTGTCGTAGATTTGAACGGAGTCGCGACACGTGGCAGTGGCGATGAGGTGTCCGTCGGGTGAGAATTTGACCGCAGCGATTGTGTTTTTGTGTTTCACGGGGCCGAACAGTCGCTTGGCAGTCGAGAGCGACCAGACGCAGGCGGTCTTGTCACTCGATCCGGTCGCGATTTTCGTCCCATCCGGTGAGACATCCACCGCATATACCGCAGACCCGTGTCCTTGGAACGCAATCACCTTTTCGTGGCTGTCCGCATTCCACACCACCACCAAGCCACTAATCATCCCACCCACGACCCACTTTCCGTCTCGTGATGCTGCAATGTCCAAAACATCAATCCCCGCATCCAACGGCGCCCCCACCTCCCTGCCATCTTCTACCCGCCAACGTCGAATCTTTGCTTTCCAACCACCGCTCACGATGTACTTTCCATCACTGAGGAAAGCGACTGCCGTTATGTTGTTGCCTTGACCATTGACATCGATTTCGATCGATTTTGCCTCCTTTTTGTGAATAGTACTGGAAGAGGAACTGTTTTCACTCGACTCTGGGGTCTCCGTCAGTGTCGCACTGTCAAACGTCTCGCCCAGATACTCACCATTCCTCGACCGCCACCTTCCGCTCGAAGACATACTCGGCCAGGTAACAGAGTGTTGAAAAGAAGAATGTGCGGTCGTACACCAATGTTGCCTGGCATACACGTGCCTCCTTACCGACGTACATCAGTTCACACACCTAAGTATAATCATCTCTCGGTTCTTGTTCTCATTCAACTGAAATCGTCGTCATTGTGGTACTGACATGAGAGTTGTTGACGGGGAAAGTCACGCACCAAGCTGTTCAAGTTGGAAATGGGGAGCAGTGGCTAATCGAGGTACCCAACCGTCTGACTGCTGGCGATGGTCACTGGAGTTAAAGGTTTAATTATAGGTTATGAACCAACCATATTCGAATTGGCGTTCCACACGGTTGCGACGCCACAGAATGTCAAGTTCTTCAATTTCGCTCCTTGTCAGGGTGTGGTTCCAAAGAGTGCGCTCCGCTTCGGCTGCACTCAACGAGAATCTAAAATGACCGGATATATTCTTTTCCACTCCCTCGTCTTCTAGTTCTGCCTTTCCAACATGTCAACTTGAGCATTTGCAGAGCCCAGGGCCGACGCAAAACAGGTGTCTAGACCCACTCAAATATCAGGGATATTAGTGGTGCGGACATGCTTCTGTCGGAAGGGCAATAGCGTTTCCTATTCTGGTGAATCCGTAGACACCACAGGCGGTAGCCAATGTAGTTGAATCCCGCGTGCGAGTCCTCCATGGCCCGTATATCCGTCCAGTCACGGATCTATAAGTTTCTGACGTCTTCGCATGCAGATGCACCCTGCCCGTGAACACAGCTTGCGCCCGTTGAGAATATGGTGGTGACAGTTTGTATCATCGAGCAAAGGGCAATGCAAATCAGTGGTAACAAATATCAGTTTTCCGTTGTGCAGACGCAGCTATTTGCATGCAAGTCGAACCAGCGCAAGATACCCATCTTCTATATTCCTCGTCCCCCACCTCGCATATTTCCCCTCACCCTATCACCCTTTCTCGACGATCTGACATGTTTGCCACGCTCTGGTATGGCATGGCTTGTTTGCGCACGTCCAGGTCTCGTGTTAACCAGGTCACTCTACCCTGCCTTTGGCTAGCCCACTCGCATTCCCCCTTGTCTCTGCGCTGACTTTCAACACTCCCACGAGTGTGACCAGCGGTAGTCTAACCACCTTTTCATGGACGTGGGACAACACAGACCCCACCACTTTCTCCCTCGAACTCTTCAACCCCCAACTGCCCAACTCGTTTGCGCCCGCGAACGACGTGCAAACCTCACTGAACACCACTAGCGTGTACGTCCCTCAAGTTTCGGCTATCTACGTCCATTTGACACGATCCGTCCGTTTCTTTCGTTTCGTTTCGTTTTTGCCGGAGAGCGACAATGATGACGTATTGACTCGGGTCTGTTCTCTCTGTACATACACGTACAGCATGAGTACGCCCTAGAGGCAATCGCTACCACGTGCGTTTCGTATCCTCGAGTCAGCGGTCGACAATCTGACCGGGAATATTTTAGAGACGTTGCGCAAGTCTATGCCGAGAGCGACCCCTTCGCGATCAGAGCCGCCTGGTAAAGCCATCACAATGGTGGTCCGTTCGATTTTTACCGTACACACTCCATGGGCACTGGGTTCCTCCGGACCTCCCACTCACTGTAGCAGCACCCGCATCGTCCATCAGGGGTCACGTTCCCGAGCACCCAAAGGAAGGTTTATTAAATGAGTGACTGTGGCGAGCGCCGTCGTTGCGGCGAAATGTGCACATTACGAGTGCGGTGCCGGTCTACGAGAATCGAGACGTAGAGAACAAAAAAGATATGAATACTTGGTCGATGACCAGGTCCTCGTGATCACTCTGAATACATGATGTTCCACGAATGACACTTTTAAGGGTACGGTCTCGATCAAGCGTGAACCGGCCTTGGCTTCAATAGTATGACTGCAAACTTTTTCCCTTGCGCACCCCTCGGGGTGTTGCATACATATAGTATACATTAATATGCCCGGGCCGATGACAACATTGCGGATGGCGGAGTTCAAGTATGCGATGTTGTTTGCCTCTGTTGAATTCAAAAGGAGTTGGTCCAAATATAGCAATACGTTCTTTGAGTAAATTTAACTACGACTCCAAGCGATCCAGAACCAAGAAAGCTGAAACCGGGCTGCGCACTCTTGCAATACGTGCGTTCAGGAAGTCTCTACCGATGAGTGCCGTCATACGTTCCTCGGTCAACCGACATGTACGACCCGCAAGTTTCTTTAGCAACATAAGCAACTACATATGTACGTCTTCATATCGCTTTCGTCACCAACAAGGTTTCGCCACGTCGTTTTCGGTACAATTGTCGAGCATGGAAATACCTTTGAAAGATTTGGGGCCGCAATCGTGATGCAGGACTGAAACTGTACACATGTGGCGTGTCGTTATTGGAACAACATCAGGAAAAAAAAAGGGCTGTAGCAACTAGTGCTGTGCCGGCCCGGCCTGAAGCCGGGAAGCCGGTTAAGCCAAGCCCTCTCAGGCCAGGCCAAGCCGAGCCATGAGCCCTACCCAAGCCCCTAAGACGGCCTGGCCCATTGTTTTGAGAAGCCGAGGCCAGGCCAGGCCAAACTGTCGAAGCCCCAGAAGCCCCGAATCCTCACCCGGCAAAATCCGATTTCCTATAAAAAGTGTGTTGACATAAATTTTAAGGTTTCATCTTACTCACCAATCTGATCGTTTGCTAAACCGCCACTGGATATGCCTTGTTCTGATGCAGAACAGCTGCACCAGCTGAAATGTTTGCCTGCCTCCTCGGCATGCGTGATGTGCATTGATAATGATGCCGAGTTGGAGCTTAGTTCCCACCAGCAAGCAAAGGCAGCACATATGCTGGTCACACAGCCTCCACAAGGTGAAAAACGAAAGGTAATCGAGATTGATGCCCTTTCAAGCACCACCGAGAGAGAGTCAGACTTAGAGAGTCGACCGAAAAAAAAGGCTTCAAAAGGTAAGTATTTCAGATTTATTGTTTGACAACACTACTCATCCAACTTAATACTAGGCAAACACCATGCTGTTACTCCATCCACAGATCCACCACAGCCATCAGACATAGCTGATGGAGTTGATGTTGGCACTGAGTCCAATAGTGGCTTTCTTCAAGACATTCAAGTTGCTGATGTTGATGGGCCCATCAAAAAGGCATGAGGTGACCACACACAAGATATCAAGGCATTCTTTTCCTTGCCATACCTGAAGAATGACAAAAAATATCGAGATTGTAACACTTGCTTGTATATTCTACATTTTCCTTTTTATTTATTTACTCAGAATACTCTAGTAAGCTATGGAAAAAACTGGTTTCGTTCATTAATGAGGCCACAACATTGTGGCGCCACCAGCAAGCCATTTATCCAGTTGAATATCAAAAATGGGCAGCCAACAACGGATTCACCTCAATGCTACCCGAAGATGCTAAATAGCATCGTGAGATGGCCCATGAAGCCAGCACATCTGGAAAATCTGAGCTCAGCAGGCAAGCATTGCTCAATACACATCTGATAGCCAAGGAGCAGGTCATCCAATACTCAGATCTGGCCTTGCAGGATGCTCTGATCGACTGGATTATTGACACTGATCAGGTGAGTATCATGATTTCAATATATGATCCTACTAATTGTATGTAGCCCCTCTCTGCTACAGAGCATCCTTCATTCCAGAAAGTACTGCAGCTTACCACCCACGCTGGCACAAATGGAATCAATATACCAAGTCACAAGATAAATCTCCACACTATCATTAGCTGTTTCCAGGAGAACATGAAAAAGCTTCGTCAAACATTTTTGGTGAGTGCTATAAATGACATTACAAGATTTACTGATAATATACTATGCAATAGAGTGAAGTCATTCAAGGGCATGTCAACCTGACATGCGATGTTTGGCAAGCATCAAATGTTGATGCTTACTTCACAGTTACTGCGTCATGGATTGAAGAACACTCACCATGCAAATGGACCCTTCAAACAGGACTTCTGGGCTTTGTTCAGGTCAACCACGCTCACGATGGAGTTCATCTTGGACAAGCTCTCTACAAGGTAGCTAAGTGTGCCAGTGTATCACACAAGGTATGGGATTGATATTCATTCACACTATACTAATGTATTTTACCAGATTGGCTATGTAACCTGCAATAATGCGAGCAACAACAAGACCATGATGGATGAATTCACGTGGCTTATTTTTGCTGAAACAGGACAGAAGTTTGATGCTCAAAACTGTCAATTACAGTAAGCTGTCCTAATCTCAATACAACCATCGTCAGTGTCAACTGATCTAACTTATTTTGCCAATTACAGTTGTATGGCACATGTAATCAACCTTGTCACCCAGGCATTCATGGGGACCATGAGCGCCTCAAAACACTATGATCCTGCCACACCCGAGGCAGATCTAGTCTCTACTGGTGGTGGAGATGATCGTGATGTGATTGGCATTATTCGTGCCATTACTGTCAAGGTAAGCACAACTGATTTCAGGTTTTCTATCTTGTACAATGTCTTACAGGCACGGTCATTGGCAAAATGCAAGGAAATGTTCAAAAGCATCCAAACCTGCACCTGCCCATTGCATCTATTGCTTGACATGAAGGTGTGGTGGTTGTCAACGTTTGTCATGCTTCGTCGTGTGCTGGACCTGAAAGAGGTAAGAGGTCTGCTCTGCCTTGTTCATATCGCTAACAAGTCACAGGAGGTGAATACATTTGTAGCGCGTTTTGGTGCATAGGAGTGAGACAGTGAGAAATGCCACAAAATATATGAGCTACGGCTAAATGACGCTGAGTGGAATCATGTCCATCAAACCTTGACACTACTGGTGGTATGTACAACATTACTACCCTCAGTGATGAAGAAACTTACTACCGCTCCCTAAGTATGCTGAGAATGCCCAACATGTGTTTTCAAGCAAACACAGCCCCACTCTCCACACTGCTCTCCCAGTGCTTGAAGCACTTCATAAAGTGTGGTCCGCTCGCGCAACCAGCAAAAAGTATAGCAAGTTTAGTGGTGCGCTTGAGGTTGGACTAAAGAAACTATCAATGTATTACAACCATACATCAAGTTCTGATGCATATATCATTGCTATGAGTGAGTCTTCAATTGTAATTTACTATGTATCTAACAGACGATTGTAGTACTTGACCTGAATCAAAAACTTAACTACATCCATGCAAGTTGGGGTGAAGAGCTTTACACTGATGCCATATATCATGCTGAGGTCATCATGCATTGTTAGAATCTACACATGGTTGAATA
>JBBPKW010000918.1:0-10487 GCA_038089475.1 Boletus aff. vermiculosoides | reverse complement strand
TTACCTAGTTTATGTGTAGTTTTGTTCCTGGTTGCTGCGGTCACCAGAGAACTTGTTATCAGAATTTACGGAGAAGAAGATACTATCTCTGGTCAAAGAAATATTTCCTATGTAGTTTCATCTGTCAAGTCTCCAGAGTGTGGTTGGAAGATACTGCACAGTAAGGATCTTATATTCCCTCCCTTTTATCTAGCAGCTGAAAAAGACTTATACAAGGATGTTGTCATCTAGCAACATCAATATTGACGATTTGGTCTCACAGATCCGAGACCTTAATTTGGAATCTGAAAGGAGTTCAGTTACAAAAAAAATCACTGACCCAGACAAGTGGGACAGCGATAGGGCAAAGTTTAGGGTATGGTGGATAAAACTTAGGCTATGGGTCTCAGCCAAATCATGGAAAAACAATAAACTCAGAGCGGTAGCAGTCCTCTCCCATTTTGAAAAAAGAGCTGAAGGTTTTGCCCAAATTACTCTTGAAAAATATTTGGAAGCAGAAGACAACAGGGAGTACAATAACCAAGGAGCTCCCACAGAATTGTTGCTAGGAGATAAGGCATGGCCCACATGGGGCGAACTCCAGCAAGAGATCAAAGATTATTTCCAAATAGATATCCTTGCCCATGAATCTCTGAAGAAGCTAGAGGTTCTTAAACAAAATGGCCACCCAATTGATCTCTTCCTACAGAGATTCAAGGTACTAAGAAGAGAAGCAGACATAGACAATAGCTTCTCTATGGAACTACTGAAGAAGGCAGTAGATTTCAGAATTTACAAAAGATAGAAGCTCAATGCACTGGCATCTGCTTTCAGCCTCAATGAACCCGTAACAAGATATAGAAACATAGGAAGAGCATACAAACAGATGGCAGTTGAAAAAGGACCACCACCTAGAGGACCACCAGCTTCATCATGACCACCTCCTCACCCACAAGGGCAATACTATTACTGACAGCCACAAGGGGGCTACCAATACCTGCAACCTTCTTGCCTGCCTCCAGGGCAACAACATTACTCCATGCCTACTGTTACGGTTATGGAACACCCCCCTACCATTTTTCCTTAACCTTACCAACCCAACATACCCTCGCACTCGACTACGCCTCTCACCTAGGCTATCCCTCCCCCATCCCATCGTCCTCCCTGACGACACCGCCCCTTCCTGGATCTGCCCAGGATCTTCCCTGGATATTCCCCAGCACTCCCCCTGAACTGCCCTCTGGAACATCCCGTCATCCTCATCTGACAACACCGCCCCTTCCTGGATCTGTCCAGGATCTTCCCCAGATATTCCCCGGCATTCCCCCTAAACTGCCCCCAGAACATCCCGTCATCCTCATCTGACGACACTGCCCCTTCCTGGATCTGCCCAGGATCTTCCCTGGATATTCCCTGGCACTTCCCCTGAACTGCCCCCCGGAACATCCCGTCGTCCTCATCTGACGACACCACCCTCTCTCGGAATTCCCCGAGATCCACACCACCTCACCTCCTTGAGGCACACACCCCCTCCCCTCATGTTGAGCTGACACCTCGCTCTCCACCCCTGACCTATCACGTGCCATCATGTCGCGACGCGACACAATGATTCCCACGACGTGTCCTCGCCTCCTATACCTTCCCACGAGACACGGTCATCTCCTTTCCTGGCTTTGTGCCCAGCAGACAGGTACTGGCCTACCTAATCCGGTTATATCCTTACCATACTTAGCATTTCCTTAATTGGCTGCACACGGACCATTACCTGCCCTAAAGCCCTTATGGCTGGGGTATATAAGTTGGGGCTCCACTCCAACACCTCTTTCTTCTTAACTTTGATCTACACCATAGAGTGTACCCCTTACTGGTATAACCTGGTGCCTATAGATCTGGTTCCTCATGATCTCCTCTCACTTGCCTCTCCACTGCCCTCCCCTCCTTCCACTCTCTGTTAGAGAGTCTCTCTGTCACAACGACAAAGTGTAGGACAACTATCCTACTTTTCTCCAGTCCTAGACCTAGGACAGGAAGACCTCGTCAACTCTGACGTCATCGTAGAGGCTACTCAAGGAGACTACCTCCTTCGCCAATGACCATCTCACTAGGACTCTTCATCCTGGTCATCTCAGCCACCCTAACCCTGGGATACCCCTTACTTAAGGGAACTAGCCTATAAGAGTGCTGGTTAGTAAGGGTCGTACACTTTGTGTACCATTGTTGCACATAAGCATAACATCTACAGGCATTCAACCAGGCTGGGGCATGCCCATGGATATTTCGGCACACCAAGTGCCACAAAAGGAAACACGTACCTGTTTTGGGTGCTCCCAAGTTGGACATATCTGGCCAGATTGCTCAAAGAACCCAAACAAACACCACTTCCCTTCTAAGGCAGGGCAGCAGGCAATATGGAACTGGAACACCAGTTCTTATGAATATCCACCCAAGCCAAGTTACACGGCTCCTGACTTCCATTCACATCCCCTTCCAACTCCACCACAACCCCCTTCCTCTATCCCAACATCTATCTCCGTGCACTCCACGCAAAACTTTATTTCAGCAGAAGCAGAAGTCTTTTACCAAGACAAGTTCAAAGTAGAGGCTAAACAAAGGGCTGCCAAAGCTTTAAAAGGACAACATTCATAGATGATGAGGATTTCTGCGAACAAATTGACAACCCTTCCTTTTCTCCTTCTATTGCCACACTTAGCGCCGGCACTCATACTACTGTTTCAGACACGAGTAGTGAGAACAACTTGATAGAGTGTACAGAGGACAATTTCCCAGTAGCTACTATTTCCTTGATCTTGTTGAACAATAAAAATCTTCATTCCGAAAGGGCAACTCCCTGGAGTGCAGCACTGGAATTAAAATGTAGCATGCTTGATTTCCTTGTTCAGCAAGTCGAAAACTCTCCTATTTATAAATCCCTCAACACTTCAGTAACCATTGCCCAAAGATCATCCACGCTGCACTTCGGCAGAGAATTCTCTGTCAAAACAGTCTTGATGAGGAAACAGGAGGACCAATGGCAGAAATCATCTGTTCAGGCCCTACTGGATTCTGGGGCTTCTCACACTTTCATCGATGAACAATATGTATTATGACACAGTATCAAACAATATGCTATTGCTAATCCTATTGCAGTTATTAATGCAGACAGCTCTAACAGAGCTATCAGCAAAGTCACCCATATGGTTAAATTAATCATCGGCATTAATGACCACTTTGAGGTTATAGACACTTATGTCTCTTGACTTGGTTCCCATCATCTAATTATTGGTTATGATTGGTTATATCATCACAACCCAGACATTGATTGGGTTGCTAAATCTATTTCCTTCCCTAGATGTATGGAATCCTGCCGAGTAATTGGCAGTGGACCCTACCCCCCACTTCCACATTTATGTAGCGAGAAACCTTCCATTCGAGTCATCGAAGAAGGACTAAAAGAAAAAGTGCCAGAAGCCTATCATGACTTCTTAAATGTGTTCTCAGAAAAAGAATCTGAATGCATGCCTGAACATAAACCTTGGGATCATGCCATAGATCTCAAAGAGAATTTCATTCCCAAGAAAGTGAAAAGACTCAAAGACCACAAGAGTCGACCAAAGCCGATATTCAAGTGAAAGAATGAGAATTCCAAAGATGGGGAATACATGAGTGAGTACGACTACTTATATACTACACTAGAATGCGCACGGACCAAGGTACACTATGAGCACGGACCAGTTTAGGGCCGGTCTTTACTAAATAAGGAGATGTCTATAAAAGGAAATAGTCACGTGATCAAAAGTTTGAGTATACGAAAGGTAAGTTGATAAAAGAAAATGAAAAGAGATAAGGGTGTTTCAAATGATCGTTTCATTACCCCCTTTTTAATGGTCGAAGTCTCTTTTGACTAAGATTCCGTCAATGGAGGGTTCGGAGCCTGGGATAGGGATTTCAAAGAGTGAGTCAGGTAGTTTGTTTAGTGAATGAGCGAATTGTTGGAAGTTCTTATCGTGGAATAGGGTGGTAGATTTGATGCAAAGGTCGCAGTCACAGTTGTCCTCTAATTGAGCTCGAATTGCCTGTGGATGCACCTTATGAAAGTCTTTTATTGCGTCGGGGGCGTTCGCAACGTTTTCTTTTGGTTCCCAAGTTTGTTCTTCTCAGGGGTATCCTTTCCACTGAACGAGGTACTCGATTTTCCCTTTTCTCTTCCTTGAGTCTACTATTTCCTGTACTTCGTACTCCTTGTGTTGTTCAACGATAACGGGGGGAGGCGGTTTCGTTTTGGTTTGTGAGGGGAATGTGGGTTGGTTGTATGGCGTGAGGAGTGATTCGTTGAATACTGGGTGAATACTTTTCCAGGTTTTTGGTAGCTCTAGCTCGTATGCCGCTACTCCGACTTTTTCCTTGATTTTGAATGGTCCATATCTTTTATCGTTGAATTTCTTGGTGGGTCGGTTTGTTTTGATGTTTTTGGCATCTAGGAGGACCAATTCTCCTTTTTTGTATTCGACGATGGTGCGAATGTTCTTATCGTGTGTCTTTTTCATTTGTTCTGCTGCTTTCTCCAGTGATTTTCTGGCTGACTCGTGATGGATTTTCATTTCATCAACAAAATCGGCGGCGGATTTGTTCTTTACTTCGGTGGATTGAGTGTGTATAATGGGTTGTTGTCCGAAGTTAAGGATAAATGGAGAAAAGCCGGTTGCGCTGGTCGTTTGTGAATTGTGCGTGAATTCAGCTATTGGCAGCCAGTCTGCCCAATCTGTCTGTCGGTGGTTTACATAGATACGAAGGTACTTTTCTACTTCGCGGTTAATTCTTTCGGTTTGACCGTCAGTTTGGGGGTGATACGCGGTAGATGGGTTTCCTTCAATCTTTAGCAATGTGTACAGATCGGTCATGAACGACGACACGAATTGGGGTCCTCTATCCGATATGACCTTCTTTGGTGTTCCGTGTAGTTTGAACACATTGTCCCTGAAGGCTACGGCTACTCCTCGTGAAGTGATGGTGTCTGTGACCGGGATCAGGTGGATCATCTTGGTAAATCTGTCTACGATTACGAGGATTGCGTTTTTTCCTTGGGATTGCGGGAGGGGACCAATTAAGTCTATGGAAACGATTTCCCATGGGGCGGATGGGATTTTGTTAGGGTGGAGAGGGGTTTTAGAGGTGGTGCTTCGGGCTTTTACCTTTTGACAGGTATCACATCCCTTAACGTAAGCCTCGATATCTTTCTGAATTGTTGGCCAGTAGTATTCGCTCATTATGAGGTCTCTAGTTCTTTTTACGCCTGGGTGTCCCGATATGGGATGGTCGTGGTTGGCGATGATGATTGACTCTCTAAGCGAGGCGTCATTTGGAACGTAGGTGAGGTTTTTCCATTTGATGAGGCCGTTTTCGGTTGTCCAGTGGGTCTTTTCCTTTTTGAGTCCTTCTCTTGCGAATCTTTCTTGTTTATATTGTAGTTTTTTAATTCACTCAAGGATAGACTCGGTGGTTACGGCATTAGAAAAGAGGGTGTCGGGTAAGAGTATTTTTTGTGTGTTGTCGTTTACCCCCTTTTTAAGGTCTGGCCTCCTGGACAGAGGATTGGCAGGGTTAGTTTTTCCAGGTTGGTGAGTAATGGTGATGTTGTATTCCTGGATAATTTGCTGCCACCTTGCTTGTCGACGTGACAAATCCTGTGGTTTCCTGAAGAATTCGAGGTTTTTATGATCGGTCAGGATTTCCACAGGGTGTTTCGCATCGAGCAAGTATTGTCGCCATTCTTTGAGAGCATGAATGATGGCGAGCATCTCAAGATCTGATGCATGGTAATTACGTTCTGCATCATTGAGGGATCTCGAGATGAAAGCGACCAAATGCCATGCACCTTCTCGGCACTGTGAAAGGACAGCGCCTAATCCTACACCTGATGCGTCCGTTTCCACCCGGAACGGATCATCTACGGTGGGCATAGCAAGGGCCGGGGCAGAGGTTAAGGTCAGTTTCAGCTGTTTGAAGGCTGATTGACACTTTTCTGACCAAATGAACTCCTTTTTCTCCGACGTAAGCTCATTGAGGGGACGAGCTATTTGGGCGAAGTTCTTGACAAATCGTCGATAGAAGTTGAGGAATCCTAGGAATCCTCGGAGTTGCTTTCTTGTCGTGGGGACGGGCCAGTCGTGGACTGCGTTGACCTTTTTATTATCCATCTTCACTTGTTGTTGCGATACGATTAATCCGAGGAACTCGGTTTCAGTGGCTTCGAAATCACATTTGTTGTGTCTAAGATAGAGGTGTGCCTCTCAAAGGATTTGCAACACTTCTCTGACTATTTTTCGGTGTTCCTCGATCGTTTTAGTGAAGATCATTATATTGTCTATATAAACGACTACAACTCCTTGATTTATCAAGTCTCTGAATAGGGAGTTCATCATTGTTTGGAAGGTGGCGGGGGAGTTGGTAAGGCCAAAGAACATGACAAGAGGTTCGAACAGTCCTCTATTGGTTCTGAAGGCCGCTTTCCATTCATCTCCTTCAGCCATTCGCACGTTATTGTAGCCCCATCTGACATCGAATTTGGTGTAGTACCTTGCAGCTTTCAGCTTGTCTACGAGTTCGCTTATTAGAGGAAGTGGGTATCGGTTCCTCTTTGTGATCGTGTTTAGCTTTCGATAGTCTTGTACAGGGCATAGGCGACCGTCTTTCTTTTTGATGAAGAAAAAGGCCGAGGCGAAGGGAGACTTAGATGGTCTTATGCGTCCGGATTTTAAATTTTCTTCCAGAAACGTGTCCAACTCCTCTTGTTCTCCAGGGTTCAATGGATAGACTTTGCAGTCTACTTCATGATCTCCTGGTAGAAGTTTGATGGCGTGATCCCAGGGTCGTCGTGGGGGTAGCGCATCGAAACTTTCCTTAGCGAAGACGTCTTTAAACTCGTGTACGTATTTGGGAGCGACTTGTTCGAAGGTTTTCTTTTCCTTCTTTTTGTATTCTTCAACTGCGATGTCGGTGGTGGTGTTATTGATATATTCTTCACAGTTGAGCTGGAACAGTCTGTCCCCTTGTGTGTACGAGAAGTCTTCGTCTTCATCCTCATCCTCAGTATCGATTAATTGAGGCATGTGATTGTCCTCGCATCGGAATTGGATTTTGCCCGTCTTCCAATCTATTTCTGGGTTGTGCATTTTTAGCCAATCAAAGCCCAGGAAGATTTGGTTTATTCCCAGGTTGGTGACGGCTAGGGCTATCTGTTCCTTGTGACTGGCTATTTGTAGTTCTATTATGACGAACTCTGTGATTTTTCCTGCTTGGTTCAGAGTTCCGTCGGCATTGTAAACGGAAACCGGTCGTGGTAGTTTGTGGGTGAACAGCCCTTTCTTTGTCACAAAGTCTTGGTCAATGGAAGATCCTGTGCAACCGGAGTCAACAAGGACTTGTACGTCTGATTGCGTTCCATCGGGCATTTTTATTGTTGTGGGGAGGGTGAGGGAATTTTTGTCCTTTCATCTTAACGAGGCATTCATAAATCTGGGTTTGTTTTGCAGGTCTTTTATTACCCAGAACGCGTCTTCCTCAGTCATTTCTCGGAGGTCTTTTACTAGTTGTTCATCGACTTCCGGTAGTCGTGACTCATGGACAAACGACCTTAAATGTTTTATTGTCCTTTTTACATCAGGACATTTTGTTTGTTGTTGGATCCACCGGATGCTCCAAGGATCTGCGGTGTTCCTCCAACCTTGTTCTTTTTGTAGAGGCGGGCGCACAGCAGCCTCATCACTCTTAGAAGGGGGCGTTACCGCCACACTCTTCTTCTTTTCCCTTTTGAGGATGGTCACGGTCTCTTCCTTTTTGTTCAGAGGAAGGTTCACTTTTGGTTCGGTTGTTTCAGTCTCATCATGGCATGTTAAAACGGTGAATTTATTATACGTGTGCAATGACTTAGGTGTTTGTACAGAAGACCGACTGGTATCTACTGTACTGACTGAAAATCCTTAACCGTAACTACGTCCTCTTTCTCAGCAGCGTCCATGAGCACTCTGATCTCGGCGTAATGCTCTTTCGGGATGGATGTAAAAAATCTCGTTGCTTGGCGGGGACGGAGGTGCTCGGCGCATGGCCACGGCTTCCCGCATTTTCGGCATACTCCTGCCGCACGCGCCTTGTCCAGTTCCATTGGGGCTCCACGGCCCGGGAAGACACCCGTGGCGTTCGGGTGAGGAGCGGAAGGTGCGGCGGTGGGTGGTGCTGTTGAGGTTGGAGCGGGGGGGGTCCTTTTGGTGGTGAATACGGGACTGGAGGGGGATGGTGGGTGAATTGTGGGTTGTAAGTTGGCCCCCTTTGGGCCGCTTGTCTTTTTCTGTCGGCCACATCTCGTAGCACGACGTCTGCTCTGACCAACTTGGTCTCCCACAACTTCAAATTTGTCTTGTCGATCATGTCAGGATCTGACTGAAGGACGTGGTCCATGATGTCTTGGTGGACGGCCTTGCGGACCAGATTACACATGGTCCTTTGATTTCTCCACATATCAAACTTTGCCCGACCGGCAAGTTGTGCCATTCGCAGGAAGAACTCCTGCACCGATTCATTTTTATACTGTCTTATCTCCATTAGCTCGCTTTCGGCTTTGCGAGCCAAGGACGGCGGTTCGAATGATTCCTTCATCTTTTCCTCGAAGAAGGCCCATGATATCATTTTTGCCCATTGATTTTCATGCGCAAGGTTGGCAAATCTCCCTGCTACGTTGTCTCCAGTCATGTATGACATGGTGATGGTCATCTTCTGCTTATCTGAAAGCTCCTCCTCGAAGCCTTCGAAGTACTGTTCCAAAGTTCGCCACCAGTGGACGAACTTGGATTTGTTGCCATCGAAGCTTTCGGGCTTCTTGGCGAGGGATTTTCCCAACTTAGCGGGTGGGAAGCCACGGGCAGCGGGACGTGGTGACGATCTTGGTCCTTCAGGGACCTGGGGGCGAGGGGGGAGCGGTCGCGACGAGTAGTGTCGGTAGTCTGGAGACGCCATCAGAGGAGGCGTCCCGGCAGTGGAGGGGTTGGCTAGTCTCCTGTCTAACCAGTCGTAATACACGTCTGCAAAATTTTGCCCGGGTCGGCTTGACGAGGGCATTGGTGGTGGGACATGGGCAGGAATGGGTGCGGGGGTGATGAGTGGGGTACAATCGGGTGACATAACAATGTCTCCTTGTGTTCCTCTCATGGGATTCCATGATTGGAGAAGGGATGGAGAGCAGCGTTGAGTTCGTGATTGGGCACGGGATGTAGGGAGAGGGATGGAGTAAGGGTTTGACATTTACGCGATGACCGAGCCTTTGCTTCCGCGTCTAAGTGACACCTTGGCAAAGTCGGGTCCGAATGCGGTAGAAGGTGGAGGTAGAGAAAGGCTAGAAGCTTGAAGGCTTCTTCGGCGTGTCGGGGGTAGACGGAACTAGGTCCGGTGTCGTGACAACGCTTTGACAGAGCGTTTTACTGACGTGACGTTGCAGGTAATCATGCGAACCTGTTCCTTGTAGCGTCAAAGGAAGTACGAACAGCTAGACCTCAGCTGATGACGGGGGCTAGTGCACTATGCCCAGGAGCAACGTTATCCTTATTTAGACGGCGGACGACCGTATGTGCAAACGTGGGCCAAGTGTTTTTCTCGCTGCTAGATGGTAGCAGTACCAGATTTCCCTTAACGCTGGGATCCACATATGATGAAACACGAGGTAAAGGGACTAGCAACAGATAAAGTGTCTGTGCCAGGCAGTGGTGTTGGAAAGTAGTGAGAACGACGAGCGGAGGGAGTTGGGGAGCTAAGTGCTTGGCGACTAGGATATCTTTGGAATTATGAAAAGACTCAAAGACCACAAGAGTCGACCGAAGCCGATATTCAAGTGAAAGAATGCAAATTCCAAAGATGGGGAATACATGAGTGAGTACGACTACTTATATACTACACTAGAATGCACATGGACCAAGGTACACTATGAGCACGGACCAGTTTAGGGCCGGTCTTTACTAAATAAGGAGATGTCTATAAAAGGAAATAGTCACGTGATCAAAAGTTTGAGTATACGAAAGGTAAGTTGATAAAAGAAAATGAAAAGAGATAAGGGTGTTTCAAATGATCATTTCAGAAAGGGCATGTGATTCCACTTTTGGATGTAGAGATGGAGGAAGTTTGAACCTTCATCAAAAAAGAACTCAAAAGGGGGTACATATGACCATCTAAATCCTCCCAAACCATGCCAGTTTTCTTTATCCCCAAAAAGGATGGGAAGAAACATCTCGTTATGGACTATCGATATTTAAATGAGGGCACCATCAAAAATGCTTACCCACTACCTCTCATACCCACACTCATTGATCAGCTCAAAGGTGCCAATATGTTCACTTGCCTTGATCTCCATTGGGGTTACAACAACGTGAGAATTAAAGAAGGAGACAAGTGGAAAGGGGCATTTGTCACCCCTATTGGCACTTACGAACCCACTATTATGTATTTTGGTATGACAAACTCTCCCCCTA